>LQRL01017968.1:8635-21152 GCA_001703475.1 Hydroides elegans | reverse complement strand
GCGCTTTGAGTAAGTTATCTATTATACATGCACAAAGTATCATACCTATATCCGAGGCCCCCAAAATGGCTTAAAAAGAGAGCTCAAATGAACATAGAGCTAGCAATAAAGGATTATCTCCATTATTGTATCCTCTGAGTAAACGAGTATTATGGATATATCAATTTACTCATGAATAGTATAAAAAATAGATATTTCGTTAGATATACGTTTGGAATGGAATATTTGGTCAAAGAATAGCCAAAGTGTCTTTAGTTGACCTCGCTTATTTAGTGTGCAATGTTTGGGAGTAAATAGTGCAAGTACACACAAGGAAACAACATGGTGAAGTAAAAATAGAGTAAAAATAGGGGAAATGGATAGTGCTTTTCCTATACAAAATAAAGGTGATATTGAATATAAAGTTTTGCTTGTTGATCAGGATATAATACAATGCGAAATTACACAGCACAGTCCGGATTCGGCAAATTTCTCCAATGAGGAGGAACAACCCGCGTTTATATCAGATTCACAAAAGGCGAAAATGAGTAAAATACCGAGTAAAATACCTTCCGCTGGCGGTGGTACGGGCAGTCGGATACCTGGTCCTGGTTTTCGATCGAAACGTAAATTACCCGCACCGCCCCCACCGCCTGTAGTTAATGGTGACGTTGAACCTGGAACCACAACTTTGGATAATAAAGACGTCCCAAGAAGATCCAATGTCTACGTGGTGGATAGCGGTCATTCCTCGGATGCATCAAATACATCGAACCAAGTGGATAATACCAATCGTGGTGGCGGGGATATAACTGATATTCGCGACATCAACTCAGAAGATGGCACAAATAATGGACGACCACCTATAACACATGCGGATGCCGTGGATAACATGGAGCCGAATGAGGGTGAACCCCAAGAGGTTGAAGAAACGGCCATTGTACCCGTGGACGCAACCGCTAGAGGGCGCAAAGCCCCACCTCCTCGCCCACCAAAGCTCGCGATGAGCCCGCGTGACCAAGGCACTGCTCATACGAGTCGCCTCGCAAAACCGTCTAGTCTTAGTGTGGGTATTCCCAAACCGCGACAATCGCAAGGTGCGCCTCAAATCGCGATTAAAACCATGACTCGGCCACGGTCCGTGGATGTATCGATGATCAATAGGAATACATTGAGTATACGGATTGATCAAGGGAATGATAATGAACAGGGAAATAATGCGGCTCGAAGAAGGGCGCTTTCAAGTGAGCGAACGCGTACCTTACGCCAACCGATGACTTTTGTTCCCGATAAAGATTCCAAATTGACCCCTCCGACTAGAAAACCTTTCGAACGCAAGCTATCCGCCGGTCTCAAAACGCCGACGCGAGGCAGTAAAAGTTCTTTAGTTGAAACCATAAGGACGAGTTTGAGTAAGGAAGATGATGAGGAAGCTAATGAGAACGGTGACACAAGTATTAAGGATGGAACCAGTATTACAGCTGCGAAAAGCAAGGCTTTAGTCGCTAAAGATCCTCCTCAAAGACCAGAGAAACCTCCGGATGTATCAAATGCTAGACGGCTTCGCTCACCCTCAGGTTCCTCCCTTACCTTAACAGTATTTTCTGACAATGAACGAGCATCACCAAGCATTGAAGTCAAAACATCCAGGCCTAGTTCGCGAAATAGTACCTTGAGGAGTCCATCCATAGAGCGACCGTCTTTTCTCGCGAGGTTTTCTTCACCGAAAACCTCACCACGAGAGGAAACGACGACGACCAAAGCTAAAGCAATAATGGATAAAACCAGGAGCCTGTCGAGAGATAGGCAGTCTCCGTTAACTAAATATTCTTCTCCCAAAACATCACCGAGGGAGGAAACCACAACAAAAACAACGTCAAAATCCACATATACGCCACGTTTTACGTCACCCAAAACGTCGCCACGAGCAGAAAGCGAACCGAAGTCAATAAAACCCAAAACGACGTCTTCGCGTATAACGTCCCCGAAAACATCACCACGTGATGAAAAAGATACGTCGAAAACTACCTCCAAGGTGAAGGCAACTGGTTTTCTATCAAGGTATAAATACACATCGCCAAAGTCTTCCCCACGCGATGAAGAAAGCAAAAAGGATAGCCCCCGTAATGAAGCTTTAGCTAATGACACTAAGCCCCAGCGTAGAACCAGACCTAGCTCATTACCAGTCAAACCCATGGTCACTAGACGTGAGGGTTCCATACCGAGACCAAGTAGTGCGTTAAAGAAGGAGAGCGCGACTGATACGAAAACAAGCGCCCCGGCTAGACCATCCGTGCCACCTCGAAGTGTGCGTCCGAAATCTGCGGGTACCCCGTCTTCTGTAGCCGCAACTACCCCCATGGCAGAAGACGCACATTCAAAACTACCCGACAATGATGACAGTGGTATCAACTCATCCAAAGACTCGGACTTTCCTCCGCCTCATTTGCAAGGCAGTCATCCCGCTAGTCCTATGACTGATAATGACAATAAAACAGACACGTTTAGCGTCGTGAAATGCGCTGATTCCATGTTATCCGTGTATGAAATCGAGGAGGACAATAGTAACGATTTACATGTCAATCCGTATGCAACGATGTCGTCATCTAAAAGCGGCGAAACGCAAAGTAGTCACAAATCTGGAGGCACATTGAAAGATGAAAGTGTCGTGACGACTACACTGTGTTCAGCAAGCGAGAAAGACGAGGCACAAGGTGGTGCTTCATCGTTATTATCACGCATATCCACCGCCAGGCATTCCCCGTTATATCATGGCACGGAAACCGATCGCGAAACGCCTACGCCGCAGGCTACCCATCAACCGCCGAAAAGGCCTGAGAAACCACCCGATATAACGCGTAGTAAATCGCCGGCCGCTGGTCATAGCTCAGCGTTGAAACCTCCCACGCGACGCGCGCCTGCCGTGAGGACGTATTCCGAAGGGCCACCAGCGGAAAGCAGCGATGACGTCGAACCGAAAAAGGGAATTCTAAAGAAATATCAGCGAAGGTCATGGGATGCTGATAATAATGCAGGATTATCCGTGCATGATCCGCTTGCGAAAACATGGCATGGCTTGAGTCAAGAAGAGAAGGCTTCGCGTCTAGTCAAACAAGTGTCAGCAGGAGGAGATGACAAATCCACTCATAGGTCGCGCCACCAGTCTCCCAGCCCATCCCGATTGAAAATACCCTCGGCATTCTCGCGTCAATCACAAAGTCCCGCGAGACCATCGCATAGCCCGTCACGACCCGCTTCTACTGATACCACATCCTCCAGTTTCAGTAATCGCAATACTGGCATTCGCAGTCCTATTCGACAGATAGAGAGTCCTTATGGGCAACATAAACGTATAACGAGTCCCGTGTCGCGAACACGGAAACGTGAGGGTAGTCCGAAGAAAGACATTGGTGCTGCATCAACATCTGAAAGCGCAGCTTCTGGTGCCATTGTGAAGCAACAACGAAATGCAAGCCCAAGTAAAGGTATATCAGTTGTTAGTACTAGTGATGAATGTATAGACAATGATCGTCAGAATAATGTTAGTTATATGTCCACAAAGCTTGCTACTCCCAATGAAAGAGAACGAGATGCAGGGAACAAATCGAGAACAATCACAGTACAAACCAACAAAAAACCAGCACCCGATCCGAGTCACGCTAAACCACCCAGTCCGCAACCACAACCCACGATATCCCTACTGAAACGCCCTAATTCACCGCGCACTATGTCACCCCTTATTCCTGTCAAACCGCACCTTATTCGGAAGGACTCGTTTAAAGACCGGAAACCGCCCGAAAGCCCAAGGAGTCGCTCACCAGTACTTGGCAACCACGATGATCGCCTTGCGATGACGTTCCCGGGCGATCGCGCGTCTTATTCCTCCATCGGATCGGAAATCATGGAACAGGAATTCAAACAAGGCAGAGGCTCTAAACCGAGTCTCATGTCGCTGTATCAAGGTAAAAGTGCGAGTGCATCAGAAAGAGATGTATCAGAGAAGGATTCAAATAGTAGATCGAGAGCTTCCCCTGCACGTAGTTCTAGAGCCTCCCCTGTGTTAGCTTTCCCTTCGGCTTTAGGCATAGAACAAGCCAAGAATGTTGATGCGGAAGTGGAGGAACCCCCGCCACCCGTTCCACCCAAGGGTATATCACCAAGGTCAAGTCCAAGGTCAAGCCCCGTGACTTCTGTGACCTCTATACCCGTTTCGCCAACACAGTCATCTGATCAACAACCATCTTTGTTAAAACGAGAGCCGTCTCCAGTTCGAGGAGGCGGTCAATCGCGGCTAGTATCACCGCGGAAATTAGTATCACCCTCAAGCGCAATTAGGGATAAATCACCGCTGTCGATGCTCTTGAATAAAAACCGCAAAACGCAAGAAGCCTCTGCACTCGTTTCGGAACCTAAAAGAAGCACTTCGAGTATGTCGCTAAGTGAAACGTATCCCACGCCGAAATATACATCGAGCATCGCCCGTATTTCGCGATCACGTGATAGTTCGCCCGTGTCATCACAAGCGCTACAGCAACAGCGAATGGGCGCTGCCCGCGAAGGGTCGCCTTCGCAAATGGAACAAGTAGCGCCACCGGTACCGCGGTCGAGATCAACACCGGCGAAAATCTCGTACGTCGATAAAGATGAAAAGACTGAGCGACCCTCGTTTTCGGGTATACCACGTGGCAAGATTGGTACAGTCGTCAAGCGGGATGGATCGCCGATACAAGCGGGTGTTGCCGATCAACGTTCAACTATTTCGTCGCCTGTGAAATTCGTATCACGTTTGGGTTCGCCGCTCGGTAAGCCCCCGCATGGACAGAGAACGCCCTCACCCGATACTGCTAAGCATGGTTTGTATAAGAACCGATTCACTCGCACTGATAGAACCGAGACCAGTTCGGTTATATCGGACAGCTGTGATTCGCAATCGGAGAGCTATGCTACACTAGCTTCCGTTAGGCCTACATCACCAAGGAAAAAGACTGGTATTCTTAAGCAGTTTTCCGATGAAAGTGATGCAAGTGAGGTTTTACAGGGTCGCGAGTCGCCGTCGAAAAAGAAAGTCACTTTCGATAAGATTATATTAGAGAAAGAAGAGCAAAAGAAAATGAAGGAAATACGTGATCAAACTAGGAAAGAGCAACTGAATAAATATATGAAACGACTATCAGATGAGAAAAGCAAAAATGCTGCAGTCACTCGAACTGTCTCGCTCGATTCGCATATGTCTGAGCAGACTAGTGCTATTGACAATAGAGCGGTTATTCAAGAAAATGAAGGCAACCCAGAAGCCAATAAATCTGGCGCAAGAATGCGAAAGAAGTATTCCCAATTAACAAATTCAGATATTCAAAACCTTCGTAAATACCTTATCAATACCATGGCTACCTCACGTAAAACGTACGGGCGTTCCGCAAAGGAAGGCTCCGATACGTCAGACACAGATACCAAACCAAAAGTAGTCACGCTAAAGCATTCAAATTCCGATACTGAGTTACCGCTTTACAGCAAAGTAGTCAAGAAGCCGAAAACCCTGCGAATACCTCAAGAATCTGACGAAGATGTAAACATAGATCTAGTCAATCAAACCGACAGTAATATCGATCCCGATAACCCACAAACTGAAGACGAATATGTGACACTAAGCGATCTGAAAATCGTATTGAAAAAGAACAAACATAGTAATTTAACGGTGGAATCAGGATCGAATCCAGAAGAATTTGAGCGCGAAGAGCGGGAGTTTACGGATATAGGGACCGCGGGCGCTGATCTTGGCGATGTGAGTATTATGCTGGTGGATAAAGATATGGAGAAAGAGGATCTGGTTGGTATGCTCGAAGATGAGGCAATGAGCATGGGTGAAGAGGACCAGGTCGACTCTGGTAAGTATCATGAGACATTAAATCAATATAAATACAGGTTGTACATTAGTTGTTGAATTTCACTTACTAAATGCAACACATGACGTCATCTATTTCGTAGTTTGGCTCCTTAATATGTCTTTTGCACAAAATTCACCAACTCAATGTAGTTCACAATCTGTTTTATTGTTTAGCTGCAGAACGACCAAGACACCATCAACAATAAATCACTTAAAAATATAATGATGTTCAATCTAGTTTTGATATCATGTGCCATGTTTAGGGCTCCCGTTAAAAAATTAAACGTAGGCTATATTAATTTTTAATTAATTATTTATTTCTTTATTTCATACTTATGTTAAACATGTTAAGTTCTCCAATTCAAGTGATTCTTTTCCAGAACTCAGAAACATTAATACTGTAAGTGGAGGTTCTTTATCTGGTAGCAGTCTATCATAACAATATGATTGAGAGGGGAGTGCGCGCTTTTCTGTTCAAAGTTCCTTATAACAGTGCTTATGGGTTTGTATTTTCGGCTAATCTCTTAGAGATTCGGTCTTATTGATTTACCATCAATCTTGCGTTGTTTGTGGGCAAATATTTCTGGCATTCGTAAATTAAACGAAACAGTTTTGACAGTTGACGATTAGAGCAACAATGCATTTGGCAGCGTAATTCTTAATCGGTGCTCCGCTTAAGGACTCTGTTCTCCTCTGTTCAGTGTCAAGCTATAAGGACAGGTGCCGCACTACTTTAAATTGCGACGTGCTTCAGAGGGAATCCTGATTTGATCCGTAGTTGTGAAGTGTCTTTAGAACGTCGTTCGCCGTGATTCAATCAGCCGCCGTGGGTAAATTCACCTGATCGAGTTAGGGTCCCTGATTGTCGGCTGCACTGATGGAGTTGTGCTAGTACAATTATTTGGCACGAAAACATAGAAATAAAATAAAAGGAGAAAGAAATAGCGCGACGCCCCTCGCCCCTTTGTAAACGCTTGCGAACAAAAAGCAAGGTCAGTTGGTGATATTAACAGATGGGGAATTGCATAAAAGGTTTCATGCATATTAAAAAGTCTTACAGTGATTTAACCTATTTCTCCGTAATGGGAAATTTCGGCTGTAAAGTTTGATATTGATTCCCCTTGAATCATGGTGTGGGGAAGAAAATTGAAAAGGATCGCCCCATACCTTGAACCAGGGGTATAAGGGAAGTTTGCTTCATAAATGACATGGTTGTGTCGCTCAAACTCCAGGCCATTTAATTAAGGGTGCTGCGGCGGAGTGTTATCGTTGCGGCCATTACCTCTCAGACGATTGTCATCTCCAAAGTGATGGTGCTAATCATCATTACGAAGGGGCTTAAAGTGATGTTTTTTTTTGTTTGTTATTTTTTTGGTTTGAATTCTAACATGGCTTTTAGATCGTAGATAGCTACTGGATCGTAAACCTGTTTTCTTATCACATATAAATAATTTATTTTGTGAAAATTCAACGGGATCGTTTCTGAATTCAACACTTTTCCTTAACATAAAAGTTGTTAGCTTCTCATAAGTTAAGAATCCGTATATCCGTCTTCAGTTTATAAACGGTTCCTCACCCCTTCTAACCCCGGCTGAATAATCGAAACTGATTTGGCATCAGGTGGCTTTCAGCGAAATCAAGATTGCTGTGCCACTTGTATTATTTTTTCAGAGCTTGAGCAGGAAAATGTGACCGTTCAATGGTAATAAGATGTTACTCTGTCTGTTCAAATTCATTCTTGATCATTACGCATATTTTTGCGAACATATTTGAGAAATGTTGCCTACCTAAAACCATTAAAAGTGTTTATAACATTTTTATATAATTTAATCAAATCAAAAACAAATGCTATTTTGGCAATTCGGGACATTGCATGAAGCTAAGGTCATAGTGGACGTATAGATACCGATGTAACAAAAATATTGCTTCGTCAATTATATGACGTAAGGTACCCATATGTTTTAGCAGTTCAATAGTTGCAATGTTATCCATGCTTGAATCATTGGCTGACCTTTTGTCTTGGAATCATTAATAGTACATTATAAATAGCGTTAGGGAACCGACCAATATATAGATATGGCACGCGATTTCCAGTGAGTGAATAGAAACGGCATCAAAGGAACCTTGAGGGTTTGCAGTCCTAGAAAATTCTCCGTTGTGGAAATGATTTTGCATATTAGATGCAAGGGTTACTGAGTATCGAATGCAAGAATATTACTGTGTTAAATATTCAACAGCCTCCGTTTAACCTTTTTGAATAGGGACCACGCTTTGAACGGGGTGATGAGTACATACTCACCATTGTATATGTATTCATGTAAACGATATTCTGTATACAAACTAGATGTAGCTACATATCTCGTCACTTCCAAAGCTATCTGTATGAAACAAAAATGGTGCTGCATTGGTGCTACAGAAATGCATATGCTGTTTCAAAGTCTTAATTATCATAAAAATTAATGACATGAAGTCATGGAGAAATGATATTAATAACAATATGTAGTGATCCGTGACGCTGCTCGCCTTATGCTCAAGGTATGGTGCTCGGGCTGCTGCCTTTTGTCGCCAAAGCGGCTTTTCAGAGCTTGATACCCCATTGCTGGGTAGTGGACATGCTCTTAGAAGAAGGGAGACTTCATGGATAATTCACCACCACGTCTTTTCATGATGATAGGACCAACCGTCGCTTAAGTGCTCAACTTGAAATGGAATGTTTACTCAACTTGAAACGGAATTTTAGTTCGTGCATTTCGATGAAGTGATTGGTCTAAAATGGATAAGTTGGATACATTGATACTCAGTCTGGTATCTTGGATATTAGAATTGCAAAATATTTTAGTTTTAAAAACTCACCTTGATGGATAACTTTGCATTAAACCATGGGCAGTCATGAAACACGTGATACTAATCATAACAAAACGTAGGATAAAAAATGGTAAGAATAATGATGTGATATTCAAGCAATTTCGATATTTTATTTGCTTCAAAATTGTTCTTAATTTTAATTTCATGATTTTGATTTTTCTGAATCCCAATGGAATTGATATAATTCACCTTTGGAGATTAAGATGGTCTTACAATAAACTCGATTTACATATTTAGTAGAAACTTTTTAGTGGAAATTACCAGCCTTTTAATATCTCGAATAAAATGCAGAGGGGTTTGGGTCTATGGGACAGGCATGGTAAGGCAACTTTTAGATAAATGTGGTGCCTTTTCATTAAGACATGATGTTCCTTTGATCCTCAAACCCATCATTATTTTTAAGGCTCAAAAGATTAACAGAAAACGGACAATAGCTTAAAATATAGCTATCTGTCACAAATGTGAAACAAATGCATGGGTAAGTTGACAAGTGAAGAAACGATGTGATATGGTCGTAAAATCTTAAAAGAAAGTGTATGTGACTTTGTGTCCTTCAAATTAATATATAAATATATATATCTATATAACCCAAAATTAGTCTATTTTTGAAACAATACCTACATTTTTGCAATATTTATTGGATAAAGAGTAATTCGTAATCGTGTCATGTTCCCAAAAGCAACAGTTATTGATAATAACTGCTCGAACATCTGTTTATAACCTTCCTCAGACCTTAAAGCCTCTTTTCATTTAATCAATCATTAAACAAAAACGAAATAAGATCGTAATACGGGGGATGAGCAGGGAGTCGTGCTCAGAGTTCTCAATTATCGAAATCAATGGCTCCCTTATGCTTCGCTGTAAGTGCCAATAACTCATGAACTGTGACCATGAAGGTAGACTTAATAGTCATTATCAGTTGGATTTTTGTGTCCAGCCCCTATTCTCTTGTCACTGATGGGGGTATTGAATTGGTGTATAAGAGACCTTTTACATTTGATAGATAGAGTTAATGTTTAATGCATAACTATAAAGGATTAGGCCTCATCTTTAGATATTCTTGTGCTATCCTTTCTTTAACTGATGTAGTTTTGCTTTTCTAATAAACATCCGCGGCGTTATCAATGGAATAATTTATGGTGTATCTCTTAGCTGCTCAGTTGCTTCTTCCATCTTCAGACGCTACCTGTCTTTCTTGTTTATGTCCAGCCATCTATTATATGCTATTATATACTTCCGTCTCAGATGAGTTTAGTGTTAAGGTAGACTTACAGTTGAATCTCGTTTAACCGAACACGGACAAACCAGATAATAGCTTTTATAGTAAACATGATTGAAGTCTATAGCCGATATATTTTCTGCATTGATCGTATCTGTTCAACCAAAAAAAGGTTAAACCCAACGTTTTCGCCGGGTCCCAGGTTGTTTAATCGGACATTATCCTACGGTATTCGGCTTTTTCCCTCAATGAATATTATTTTTCGGTTAAAGCAAAACAGTTGCGGACGTGTCGAGAAGGGAAAACATAACTATAGTGTCTACGTCTAGAAGACATTTTAACAAAAGGCGATTGAATCATGAATGCGAGATTTTGTTTTCAGGTTTAATGATCCATGCTTGTTCGCATTCAGATGCTTCCATACAAAAACGCTGACATCACGATCAACAGACGATGCCAATAATTTAAAAAGATTCCTGGTAGTAGAATATAGTTAAAGACAGCTGCACTCCGAAGCTTATAGTATTATCAAAAGCCTTTAATAGAAATCGATTATTAAAAAAAACTTCTGGTTTTGGTTTGTTTGCAGGCACGAGTTAACCGCGGCTTGTATTTTGTTTGAAATTATACATGTGTCATATTTATATGAAACAATGTTGTTCTAAGATTATGTGTTTTGCTTTGAAAGCACGAGTAAATGGTAGCTGATATCGCTTTTCATTAATATAAAAGTTCCATAAATCATCCTTGTTTTTTAAAAGGTACGAGTCGGCCGCTGCGGCGCGGAGAGTCTTAGGTTTCACACACCGCATTGTCTTTGCTTCAACATCGAAACCGTCTAAAGAAACATTTAGTCACCCATATAAATAAGTGTTTTCTGTGTTGTTTTACAGGCACGAGTCCGCCGCTGCGGCGCGAGAGTCGAATGGCGTTTGGCTTCACGTTCATCTCAGCCCAAAATAAACTTGTCATAAGAAACTGAATAAAATGTAATTTCGATTTCTTTCGTTTTATAGGCACGAGTCGGCCGTTGCGGCGCGGAGAGACGAATGGCGTGGACTACACATTTGTGACGGTGGAGGAGTTTCTGGCACTGCAGAAGAGCGGCAACCTGCTCGAGAGCGGCATGTATGACGGTGAGTTGATACAAGCGATTTTGATTGTCATTAAAAGCACAGCTAAAGTGAATAAAACCCACATTTACACATGCCCGAACGATCTTGAACCCTTTAGCAGCGGCAACCTGCTCGAGAGCGACACATAGGACGGATGAGAAACGATCTCGAATATCATGATACTCACCCCAGGGACTTATAAGACCCAAGACTCTAAATTGGGCAATCATTTAATTGTAAGGTAAGTGTTAGGTCAGACGTGGAAAAGTTCATGGCGGAATATATGATATAAAAATCTGTGGAAAGGATAGAAAGTTTCAAGAAATCAAGTTTTGTGTCAATTACAATCACGTTAAATTGACAATTTCTTCTATAGATATACTATTGTTATGTATATGGATCCAAACATGGTTTACTCGACACATGTGTGTATTATTCAGTCCTCTATCTGCCATCTCTTGCTCTTGTGGAACCCCTGTGATCTCCCCTAATATTGCTCATCACGCAATGTCTGTCAAACTAAGTATTGGCCTTTTAGTATTCGTCCTTTTAAAGCCTGTTTACTGAGTAATACACCATGTTATTGTCTTCTCTCTTGCTATAGCCTCTTGATTTTATGCAATAAATGACAAAACAACACAAATTGTCTTTTCTCTTGCTAGCCTATTTGATTTTATGCAATGAGAAGCAAACACATAAAAATGTCTTCCTTTACATATGCTCTGTTTCTTACTCCTTCCCTTGTCAGTCTCCATATAATGTTTTACTCGATATACCCCCTTTACTTCTTTTATACAAACATGACTTGTTATGCTGCAGTCTGGCTAAATGCTGGAAAACGGGCTTGCGTTTGATCAGCGAATGTTTTATTCATGGTTCGTTGCCATTAATCATAACTTCCATCATTATTATCTTTCTTAGGGGTAAAAATGTTCTTAAGCCTCCGCCTTTAGCGCAAAAAAATAAGACTTCCTCTTAATGCTTGGAAACCTAGAAGAATGTCAGCTTAAAAGGAACTGGAGCTCGTTCTTAGTATTTGCCTCGGAAAATGTTCATTGATGTCTGACTATTAGTCCAATGAGCCGTGTGAAATGAGGGAAGGGCTTAAATCTCAGGGCATCAAGCCTATGGATGACTGTCAAGTGCATTGGTTTTGGATGTTTTGGCAGGGACGTTGGTTATGAGTCTAGTCCATTGGTTCTCGGTGATGATATATGGGATTTGTATTCTTGATTATAGAACTATCTTAATCGATTTTATAAATATCTCAGCAAAACTAGATTTAAGACCTGTAAAGAACCATATGCCAATGTAGTTGTGAGAAACAAGGATTAGGAATGGCTCGAGTATGTCAAACATATCTTACCAATCGTCATCTGGAAAACTTTTAAGAATACATGTAATCTGAATCGTAGTCTATCTTCCATAGGTACCCTTTAATTTCTTATACCGGAA
>LQRL01017932.1:42288-62263 GCA_001703475.1 Hydroides elegans | reverse complement strand
TCCAGATATGGCAGACGTTCACGATCCTTCAAACAAATTACTTGTTCTTTTCCAACAACATGATTAATTTCCTTATGGATTTTGCTTTGGATATCAGGATTATTGGCCAGCAGAATGATAGACCACTTCAAGCTTGTGGCAGTAGTTTCCATGCCGGCCATCAACATATCTTGTAAAACAATGTTCAAGTTCTCTTCATCAATTTTAGATTTATTAGTGTCATTATAATGTGTTTCAATCCAGTAATCAACAAAATCCGAAACGTGTTCTTTTGCATAGAGTTGTTTATGTTCCTTAATTGAATTCGAAATGTACCGTGTCAGTTCCTGAGACGCTGATATAAAAAGCTGAAAACTACCTTTGAATGGTGGTATAAACCGTAGTATATTAAAACAATCAATAATTTGATTATGTTTCCCAATGGCAATTATATCATCAATATGTTTTATCAAGTTTAATAGCTCCGAATCGTCATTATTATACTGCTTATTTAGCATTATAGATAATATGACATTTACTACTGAACAACTGATGATATTTGACGGATCAAACTCCTTTCCTGCAACTTTGTTTATATTTGTACACAAGCGCTCATCATTCTCAATTATTTTCATTTCCATAGTTGATCGACCAACACCGAGCTTGCGAAAAATGGACAAAGATAGTCGTCTATTTGCTATCAATGTGTCGTCACAATTGCTTTGTATTATTCCTTTTATGTTTGGATTAATTTGACTCGCTGTATATGACTTGCAGTTGCCCCTATGTGACATATCATGGGCGTTGTGTATAAACGCCTCTTTGATGGTTCCATAGGTATTCAGATATACGGCCCGCAATGGACCCCAATATATTAAGACGATGTTCCCATAACGTGATTTAATAGTAGGCAGTATTGTTTCATGGCGTTCAAATAGGAGTAAGTTTAAATTACCGATGATAGGTAGAGGCGCGGGGCCAGGTGGTAAATTTCCATATTTGTTACTTTTGCGGTTCTTAAAAAACAACAGGGAGATAACAACAATAGCTGCTGTAAAAATAGCTGCTGTAGTAAATTTCCATATATATCCAGAATCCATTATATTTGATGATAGTGTGATGCCGAAGATTGTTCTTAAGGCTTGATTCCAGGACCTCACTGCATTTAGTGAAATACTGTTTTGATACCAGAAAAGTAATTTTACATATCTAGGTTTACGACATCTGTGTTTTTTGCATTTAAATATTGGGTTCAAAATAGTATAGTATACAATAGTATAGGGGCGCACCAAAAATGTATACTATATCAATTTTTATATATTGCTATGTGAAGTATCAACCTTGTTGACCAATTCAAAATAGATATTATTGTTTAACCAATACATGCCATCTATCTGTAAATGATTGGTATTTCAACTGCAGGTGGAGATTTAGTCCATCGTCACTTATCTTACAGTACAAAATCATAAACTCACTGTTTTGGGTATTAGAGTTGGTCAATCGGAGTTAACTATATAAATCGATAATACTCTAAATTTACATGCAAAATTGTATTAAAACACGCTGACTTCATAATTTACGGTGGATCAGTAATACAATTATATATACGACTGTATCAGGTTATCTTGGTACAAGTTCGTTAATAAATTTGAAATATGTTTAATGTTAAGCCCAATTTTATTTTTTATTATTTTAAGTACTCCTAAGACTAAATATTTAAAAAACACAAAATGAAATCGGATTCTTCTGAACACCATGCTATTCAGACTATATTCAATCGATGCTATTCAGACTATATTCAATACTTTTCATTATTTGGCATTACTTTCTTTCAAACTTAGAAAACTCATGACAAAGCTATTTGGATCAGCTATAATTGGGAAAACAAGCATCGGCAGATGATTTGTATTGGATTTGATTCTATTAATATGAGACCCATTATTGAACATTTTCATTTCCAAAAAGGTCATATTTCATTTATTAAAAATGAAACTTATTCTTTTTTAAATTAGCAAACTAATTGAAACTATACGAAACATATGTTGCAATAGAGAAACTTGCAAAACAGTTGGTTAAGAACAAATGGTATTGATTCAACTATCATATTTAACAATGCTGTGGTGATCATTCATATATCTCAGACAAAAATGAATTTGTTTTCTTGCTTCAACACATTTGTTTGTATTGTGACTATGATTTTATTCAATGAGACTTGTCACAGATGCATTTGTCTATATTATTTTGATTAACTTTTGTTTTACTCAAACAACTAATTTAATTTATAAATTCACAATATTGAACAGAGACAATCAAAAAATCTATACGATTGTCACGGTTTTGTTTTGTTTTGAATAAGCAACAACAATGGACTGCTGTTTGAATAAAAATAACAAAAATGATAATTATGTAGTGGATAAAGGTATTCTGATTTCAGCTATATATAAATAACATTTTAAAGCTTCTATTAAAATGCGTTAAATAAAGAATAATGTTAAACAATGATTTTATATTCTAGAAAATATAGTTAGATGGGGATGAACCCGATTCAATATTCGTATGCTTTGGAATAATTATTAATCTGACTATTACAATATGATAAACGTTAAATAAAAATGTTGAATCAAATTCAACATGCTTAATTCTGATGTTAACATTGTATCACTTAAAATAAATATACATCAATATATTTTAATAATAAGTTAATAATAGATCAATTCTATTATTTCAAAAGCCATTGTATGACTTATACACAAATGTTTTCCGGTTTTGTTTCTTTGTTGGAGGTTAAATTGTTTTTAAAAGTTGTCTTTAATGTGTTGGAATTATAGAAGGTCGCATCTTTGATGATTTTAAAATAGTTTTAATCTGTTATAGTCCATTTAATAGAAATATGACAATGCCTCAAAACATGCGAGTAATGCTTTAGAAAATGAATAGTTTAACGCATTTTGTAATACAAAAGAAAAATGTATTGTAATCAAATATAAATAGCATTAATCAGATATGCAAGTTAAATAGGATGTGAAAACAAAGGTTAGGTTCACCATATGGTAATACGCCTTTATTTGACCGGAAGTAATTCTAAGCAGTAAACTAGAACGTAGTGTAGTTGACGAAAGTAATGTTCCGATACATATGAGATATATTAAAACACAGGGCCTGCGGCTCCGGCACGATTACTTGTTTACGTATTTAAATTTAGCGTGGATATAATCAAACATAGACGGGCATTTTATGACGAGCTATTTGTTAATACCACATACATTTACTTAAAATGGATTTTGAAAATAATTGGTTTTTCATTACAGCAATCATTGGGGTCGTATTCTCAATTGCGTTATTGAAAAAGAAAATGAAAAAGCACAATAACCAGATTTTACCACCTGGTCCAGCAGCTCTACCTATCATCGGCAGTTTATATGTATTTTTATTTGGATCACTTCAAAAAGTACTGCCTACTTTAAAGTCGCGCTATGGGAGTATCGCTTTGATCTACTGGGGTCCATTGCGAGCCGTTTATCTGAATACGTATGAATCAGTCAAGGAAGCATTTATACAGAACGGTCATAATATATCTCATAGGGGCAACCGTAGGTCATACACATCATGGCTAATAAATCCAACAGCGAAAGGAATTATAGAAAGCCAGTATGACGACACGTTGATAAAAAATCGACGACTGTCGTTGTCCATTTTTCGCAAGCTTGGAGTCGGTCGATCATCTATGGAACTGAAAATAATTGAAGAAGCAGAACTTCTTTGTAGAAATATCAGCAAATTCGAAGGGAAGGAGTTTGATCCCTGGAATGTTATCAGTTGCTCTGTGGTGAACGTCATATTATCTGTAATGATGAATAAGCAGTATAATCATGACGATCCGGAATTATCAAACTTAATCAAAAATATCAATGATATAGTTGCCGTTGGGAAACATAAGAATATCATTGATTGTATAAATATACTTAGGTTTATACCACCATTTAGGCACAGTTTTAAGGTTTTGATTTCCGCGACTCAACAATTGGAACGATACATTTCCAATGCAATAAAGGACCATAAAAATATCTATAAAAAAGAACACTTATCTGATTTTGTTGATTACTGGATCTACCTACACTATGATGAGACTGATCAATCTGACGGTCTTGATGAAGACAACTTAAACATTGTTTTACGCGATATGGTGATAGCCGGTGTGGAAACAACTGCAACAAGTCTGAAATGGTCTATCATGTTGCTGGGCAATAATCCAGACATTCAAAACAAAATCCATAAGGAAATTAACCAGGTGGTCGGAAAAGAACAAGTTATTTGTCTGAAGGATCGTGAACGGCTTTCTTATTTGGAAGCGTTCATTTGGGAAATACAACGCTATAAAACGCTTGTTCTCTTTGCACCGCATTTCACTAGAGTAGACACCAAGTTAGGCGGGTATGATATTCCTGCTAATACCTATATTTTGCCAAATACAATGGGTATTCACATGGATGATGATATTTTTGATCAGCCTACGGTTTTCCGACCCGAACGATTTATTGATTCGAAAGGACAATTCGTTAAAAATGAAAATGTTTTACCATTTGGAATTGGTAAACGATCATGCTTAGGAGAATTATTAGCACGCCAGGAGTTGTTCGTATTCATTGCTTTCTTGGTACAACGATTTGAGTTTAAGCTACCGGAAGGTATAGCTAAAATAAATGAAGATGGCGATGAAAATTTTGTACTTAGCCCAAAAAGATTTACAATCTGTGCTATAAAAAGGCAATGAGGGTAAATTATATGCAATGCAAACGAATTTGTAAAATCTCGTTTCTGTTTATATAACCTTCTATGGTTATATTTTGTTTTTAATCAAATATATTATAACATTTGGTTTATAGCATAACAGTTATAAATGCTAGATCAGTGTTGAATCCAAGATTTAAATTAATAGTCTATTGCACTTTAAAATCTCAAATATATGAATATATCTAAAGATATATAAAAAATCAATTTACTTATATGGGAAAATAAGACCTAATAATGCAACATATTTAAAAACATTTTATATGTGATTAGCGGGTAATATATATAATATAACACTATGTTGCCAGATTACCGATAGTAAAAGGATATTTTGAGCCTATTTGGATATGGTTCGTAAATGTTTTATCACATATGCACAAAGTTAACATACATTGTTAGTATATATACGCCCTTCATTCATGTTTGTGCATACTCTTTTACATTTAAACATCGGGTTTTAAGTATACATGGACCTTTCTGCCAATTGATATACAATTATGTTATGTGCATAAAACTTTTCATACATGTCCATATGTCCTAATTTTATGCAATTTTTTTCTCGATTTATTACAATCAAAGCAAATACAGTTAAAGTCACTATTCCTTGTTTGAATAAATAATCCTTCCTTGTGTATTCCCTGTTTCATACTCCTTTTTGTGATCTTTCATTTATTAGATTTATCTATCTTTATATTGAAACATAGAATAAATTTACATGGTTGATATCTTATTGCAGCTGTAATGGATCATTCGAAACCAAAGAATAATAAGCAATAACTCTGCGATCAGGTAATTTATCTCAAATAGAATACAATGATAAATTGTAAATGATGCTAGATACTGCTACATAAATATTTGTTTTTTTTTTCCTTTATTTATAATAATTTTACCAAATAGGTTAACATTTTTAAATATCGTTTATTTTAACATTTAAATCCTCATTTTCATGTGTATATTTACTTGATTGTCTAGGCACGTTGGTGTCCAGCTGCTATTTAAGACGCTAATTGTCACTTGCTTCATGTGTGGCGTAACACTTATTTTGCGCAATGTAAAATAACATCATTTGTTGTTGCCAAGCAAATTCTAGATGATTTCTTTTAAATACGATTTTATCACTTTTAATTCATTTTTCTCCGTTGTTGCTGTAACTAATGCATTGAAAGGGGTTAGATACTCATATGACAGCTATTAAGATTTCGAAGTGGGTCTTATCTTTTATCGCCCTTTTCAAATGATTACAAATTGTATCAAAATTATATTTACGCATACTATTTAAAGATTGCTGTATGGCTTAAGAAATTGGCTAAAACAACGCATTATGATAAAAAAAGATAAAGTGAAGTTTTTAATATTTTCACATCTTGCATATATTTGATAAAAACATAAGCGTGAGATTAAAAGCAAAAAACTACGTAATCACCACGTGGTAATTACACACGCTAAACCGGAAGTAAATTTTAGCAGTAATAGGATTGGGCATGTGAGTAGTATAAAGGCACGGGACCTGCGGTCCCGGGCTGATAAGCATTGTTATATAAAACAAAATAAATCAGCCCGATGTCTTAACTGCAATTAATGATTATATTATAAAGGACATGTCTATATTGATATAAATATAACATAACTAATGTTGAATCATGAATAAAGAATAAAACTCCTTTACTAATACAATAACACAAATCTCGTTTAATATGAAGAACCCCTCAATTTAGAATAATAATGAATTATCACCAACATTTATAAAAAATCTCAACATTATTTCAGCTGACCTAAAGTGAAATAAAAGTGAAATGAGATCTCAACTGAAACTGAATTTCAACTGCCTATTTGGTGTGATTCCGCCAATATAAATGCAATGGCATGTTCGAAAATAACAAAATAAAATAGAATAGCGACAAATATACCAGTGACCATTCATGCTATATTTTTTAATCTGTAATCTTTATTTTCATCAAAAAACACTCGGAAACTCCGTTGATTTAATTTTCACAATCTTAGATATCTCACAAGATCGTTAAACATAGCCTACATTATTTCAAATACTAAGGATATGATTTTAAGTTTAAGCATATTAATTAGGCAAACCTAATGTCTATATACGGATATATGGTCTGACTAGAGCCCTTTTTGTTTTTCATTTCATTTTCACTTTAAACAACAGTATTGCATTCTATGTTTGAATATTGTTTAATATGGGAATACACTTTCTGATTTTTCAATTGTTTAAATTGCTAATAGGAGGCAGATTTGTTTAGTCAGTTATTTAGTGTAAAATTATGTTTATTTATGAAGTTGCTAAATGGAGCAAAACACTCAACTGTCAAGTTAATGATCGACATATATGTGTTTCAATATTAAATAGAAAAATTCTTTGGCCAATTTATGCTTTTGCCGAGATCGATTGAATATTGAATATAGAAGAAACATCTAGAGTATTTTGAACATATGTGCAATAAGCCAATAACATATTTTAATTAGTTTGAATAATTCGTCCCTTCGTATAAACCATTGTAATGTCTCATTTTACTACTTGATAGAATTTTAAACCAGAAGATGTGAAATTCAATCGATTAAAAGTTAAAGTGTTGTATTGCTGTTGTTATGTTAATGTATACATTTTATTCTCGCAGG
Organism: Hydroides elegans; assembly: GCA_001703475.1. Lineage (NCBI taxonomy): Eukaryota > Metazoa > Annelida > Polychaeta > Sabellida > Serpulidae > Hydroides > Hydroides elegans. The sequence goes on along the minus strand of LQRL01017932.1, from coordinate 54,862 downwards.
CATGAACAACATCATAATATGATAGAACTAGATACATATTTGCACGCAGCATTGACGAAATGATATTTACAATAAATATATGTTTGTGTTGAAGCATATGGTGAACAGCCCATCCAAGAAAAGTAAAATGCTTTCAAATGGATATAGTTTATTTGAAATACGGTAGAATAGCCAATATAATGATCAAACATTTTTTTAGGATTCAACTCTTTATTCAAAATAAACTTATTTGTTAGGTGCTCAACTTGTAACATGTGTGCCTTACAGTCTCAATTGTTTTGTTCTTTTAAATACCAAGAAAAAGGAAATGATTTTATAATTGTTTTAATAATTTCAATGACACAAGTATTACACTTAGCATGTATCAAACGGCGCATCATAGCCCTGCTTAACTTTGATGATTATAGCTTTAGAATTATCAATATATTTTTAGAAAATAACTGGAAAGGAAATTAAAGAGCAACCTTTGACATAATATGTATGTATAATATGTATGGATTTAAAAAAAACGTTGGCTTATTAATCCAACAGCTATTGTTATTATTCTCTCACTGCAATTTGTAAAGAACAACAATTTACCACCTGACCAAGTACCTCTACCTATCATCGGCAGTTTATATTCATTTTCATTTGGATCACTCAGCAAAATACTTCCTACTATTAAATTGCGCTATGGTTACATCGTACTAATAGATTGGGGTCCATTGCGGGTCGTATATCTGGAGACCTATGGAACAGTCAAAGAAGCATTTATACAGTTATACATGTTGTGTCACAGAGGGGCAACCACAAGTTATATACATCATGTCACATTAATCAAACTGCAACAGGATTGTTTTACAGCAATTATGATGACACATTGATTACGAATCGACGACTGTCTTTAACCATGTTTCGTTTGGAGTCAGTCGATCGTCTATGGAAATGAAAATAATTGGAGAAGCAGAACTTCTTTGTAGAAATATCAACAAAGTCGAAGGGAAGGAGTGTGATCCCTGGAATTTTATCAATTGTTCTGTGGTGAACGTCATATTATCTGTAATGATGAATAAACAGTATAATCATGACGATCCGGATTTGTTAAGCTTGAGCAATAATATTTATGATATAGCTGCAGTTGGGAAAATAAAGCAAAATATTGATTTCATAAATATATTAAGGTTTATTCCGGCATTTAGAGGCAGTTTTAAGGTGTTGATTTCCGCGACTCAAAAAATTGGAACGATACGTTTCAAATGCAATTAAAGACCATAAAAGACTCGGATTTTGTCGATTACTTGCTCGATAAACACTATAATGATACAGAGAATAAATCTGAAGATTTTGATGAAGACAATTTAAACATTATTTTACGTGATATGTTGATTGCGGGTATGGAAACAATTGTAGCAAGTCTGAAATGGTCTAGCATTCTGCTGGCAAGTTATCCTGATATCCAAACCAATTCCATACAGAAATCAATCATGGGATTCATGTCTTTAAAATAAAAATAATTAATGAATACTACACGGTATTGCAAATAATAATTTCGATATCTAAATGACAATGGTAGTCAGCTTAATTCTAGATTATTGCAACAATGTTTCGAATCGTTAGCACATAATTCCTTAACTTATTGTCCCGTCTATATAGAATAGCTTTTGTTTCGCATGGCGGTTTATAATTTGGACACATCCCGTACAAATACAATACAATCAATTCCTTTTTGTTTTTTGAAAGCACTTTTGCGGATACCATAGTAGTTAGAAACAACATCACTTTAAACAACATTATTGCACTCTATGTTTGAATATTGTATAATATAGGAATACACTTTCTGATTTTTCAATTGTTTAATTTGCTAATAGGAGGCAGATTTGTTTGGTCAGTAAGTTAGTGTAAAATAATGTTAATTTATGAAGTTGCCTATAACCCAATGGAAACGATAAGCAAAACGCTCAACAGTCAAGTTAATGATCGACATGTATGTGTTTCAATATTAAATAGAAAAATTATTTGGCCAATTTATGCTATTGCCGAGATCGATCAAATATTGAATATTGAAGAAATATCTAGAGTATTTTGAACATATTTGCAATAAGCCAATAGCATATTTTAATAAGCTTGAATAATTCGTCCCTTCGTATAAACCATTGTAATATCTCATTTAACCATTTGAAAGAATTTTAAACCAGAAGATGTGAAATTCAATCGATTAAAATTCTCGAAGTTAAAGTGTTGTATTGCTGTTGTTATGTCTCTGTATACATTTTATTTTCGCAGGCATGAACAAAATCATAATATGATAGAACTAGATACATATTTGCACGCAGCATTGACGAAATGTTATTTACAATTCATGTATGTCTGTGTTGAAACATATGATGAAAAGCCCATCCAAGAAAAGTAAAATGCTTAAAATGGATAAAGTTTATTTGAAATACGGTAGAATAGCCAATATAATGATCAAAACATTTTTTGGATTCAAATCTTTATTCAAAGTAAACTTATTTGTTAGGTGTTCAACTTGTAAAATGCATGTCTTACAGTCTCAATTGTTTTGTTCTTTTAAATACCGAGAAAAAGGAAATGATTTTATATGTTTTTAATAATTTCAATGAAAACAATTATTACACCTATCATGTACCAAACGGCGCATCATAGCCCTGCTTAATTTTGATCACTATAGCTTAAGAATGTTCAAAATATGTTTAGAAAATATCTGGAAAGGAAATGAAAGAGCAATCTTTGACATAATATGTATGTATAATATGTATGGATTTTGAAAAAAAACGTTGGCTTATCATTACAACAGTTACTGTGATTATTCTCTCAATGTCGTTTTTAAAGAACAAATACAACAGTTTACCTCCTGGCCCAGCACCTCTACCTATCATAGGCAGTTTATATTTCTTTTTATTTGTATCACTCAGCAACATACTTCCTACTATAAAATCACGCTATGGTGCGAGTGTGATCTATATATCGTTACGGTAGAATTAATATAAGAAATACTCATTAGTTATACCAATTGCCAAATTTGAAGCCATCTGTATCCATTAAAGAACAAATGCATAGTAATATGAGTAGCGTAATGTGCGTAACGCTGATTAGTCTGATCAATGACCATTCGCAATGCATTTTGAAATAAAAATTCATATTTTGTTACAAAGCATGAAGGCCTGGTCCTTAAATTACATAATTACAAGTGCAAAATAATTATATAATTTGAACTAAAACACATTTAAGATGACATATAAATCTCGGTGAATAAATTTATATATTCTAAACGATAAAACTTCTCACGGATGGGTTTCGAAATTTTCCTATGTAATATGAACTTCTTTACGGCGCTGCGTTTCTCTGACAAATTATTCATAAGACGAGTAATATATAGGAAATAGGAACTATCGCTCTGCATTCAATGTGAAACATTTGAGTTGAATCAAAAGATAAACACAATGTTTTACTTGTTTGGTTGATTTGGGTAGTTAAGATAAATATCAACATGTCCATAAATTGTTAGGAATGGCGATATTGTTTGAAACTCGACTCTAAAAACGCACGTTTACCGGTGGACGGAGATGAATACACGAGATAAAGGTCCATTTTATCGTATATAAAGTTCCAATCACGATTGGGGCGAAAACATTTGAGATGAGATGTAAATTATCTTTGTCTTAAGAATACACACATGCCTAGTCTAGCAGATGTTACAAACATTTTGTAGTTTGAAATATTGTTTAATGAAATAGAATAATTTCCATGCAGCAGAATATCTTAAATTTTAAACTACTTTCAAAGTTATTTCTGATAAGTAAACATCCTCTTAGTTCTCTTTATATTTGATCAAATTTAATACTTGTAGATAAAGTATATTCGTTTGTTTCATTTAAATATGATTTTGAATTTATCAAAAACAATAGTTGTAAGTGTTAAACATACAAAGGCACATTAAAAACTCATTGATGCATCCAAATCAGGTGTCATTGAATAGCATCACATTCACAATACATAAAAGTGTGTTGAGACAAGAAAACAAATTGTGTGCGATATATGTGTGATAACCAGATCATTGTTAAATAAAATAATTGAAACAATACCGTTCGTTTTTATCAAATCAAACTGCTTTGCATATTTCGAAATTGTAACATATGTTCCATATAGTTTCAATTGTTTTGCTAATTTAAAATGAAAAGTTTCAATTTGTTCTTAAGGACCTTGAATAGTTCTTGAAATATGTCTATTTAAATGAAAATGTTTAATAATGGGTCTGATATTTATTGATTGAATAAAAATGAAATCGCCCATCGTTTTATTACGATCAAATTTCAGATTTCTTCGACTTTCGTTTGAATAAAATATAGTGTTACTAGCATCGTGTTGAGAAGAACCCTATTTTATTTTGTGAATTTTATTTCAATATTAGGTATTATGAATAATTTGATACAATATTAATTAAATTTAGGCCAAACATTAAACATATATCTAATTTATAACCGAACTTGTACCAGGCCAGGGGTGCCTGATACTTATATGTTTATGCTTATATGTTTATGTTTATAAATTTTGAATGCAGATCTGCGTTTACTCCAAACCCCAAAAAGTGGATTTATGATTTTGTGCTGCTATATTGGTGTCGATTAACTTAATGTCCACCCTGCAGCTTCAGTACCTATCAATTTCACAGGTTGATTTTATGTATTTTTAAAACTATTGTAATTGTTTTAATTTGACAAGAAGACTATTAGCTCACACAGCAATGTATATATAAATTCATATAATGTACATTTTGGGTGCGTCTTTATACTTTAAATCTGTGGCACGATATTTGAATGTAATGGAACAAATTCCATAAACCCACACTTTATAATTTGAATTACTTTTCTAGTGTTTAATCAGTTTTCACACAAATATAGTCAGGTTTTGGAATCAAATTTTGAGAACAATCTCCGGGATGACATCGTCTTTAAACATAATGGATTTGAGATATATTTCGTTATTTACTACGGCAGTTATTATTGTTGTTATCTCCGTGTCGTTTTTTAAACTCAAAAGTAACAAATACAGAAATTTACCACCTGGCCCAGTACTTCTACCTATCATCGGTAATTTATATTTATTTTTATTTGGATCACTCACAAAAGTACTACCTACTATTAAATCACGCTATGGTAATATCGTTCTCATATATTGGGGTTCAGCACGGGCCGTATATCTGAATACCTATGAAACAGTCAAAGAGGCGTTTATATACAACGGCCATGATATGTCACATCGGGGCAGCTGCGAGTCATTTACTGCATGTCAAATTAATCCGAAGTTAAAAGGAATAATACAAAGCAATTATGACGACACCTTGATAACAAATAGACGACTATCTTTGTCTTTTTTTCGCAAACTTGGTGTTGGCCGGTCAACAATGGAAATGAAAATAATTAAGGAGGCAGAACGTCTTTGTACCAATATAAAAAAAGTTGGAGGAAAGGAGTTTGATCCGTGGAATGTCATCAGCTGTTCTGTGGTAAATGTCATATTATCCGTAATGCTTAATAAGCAGTATAATCATGAAGATCCGCAGCTCTTAAATCTGGTCAAACATATTGATGATATTGTTGCCATTGGGAAACATAAGGAGATTATAGATTGTTTTAATACAATGCGGTTTATACCACCATTTAAAGATAGTTTTAAACTTTATAAATCGGCAACTCAACAACTAATACGGTATATTTAGAATTCAATAAAAGAGCGTAAAGAACTCAATGCAAAAGAACACTTTTCTGATTTTGTTGATTACTGGATTAATACACACTATAATGTCACTACTGAGAGTAAATCTGAAATTGATGAAGAGAACTTGAACATTGTTTTACAAGATATGTTGATGGCCGGTATGGAAACTATTGACACAAGTTTAAAGTGGTCCATCATTCATGGTGGTCATATCATGGCTAATAATCCAGACATTCATAACAAAATCCATAAGGAAATTAGTCAGGTGGTCGGAACTAAACAAGTAATTTGTCTGAAGGATCGTGAACGTCTACCATATTTGGAAGCGTTCATTTGGGAGATTCAACGCGCCAAAACGCTTGTTCTCTTTGCACCGCATTTCACTAAAGTAGACACCAAGTTAGGTGGGTATGATATTCCAGCTAATACCTTCATCTACCCAAATACAATGGGTATTCACCTGGATAGTGATATCTTTGATCAGCCGGCGGTGTTTCGACCGGAACGATTTCTTGATTCAGAAGGACATTTCGTTAAAAATGAACATGTGCTACCATTCGGATTCGGTAAACGATCATGCTTGGGAGAATTATTAGCACGTCAGGAGTTGTTCTTATTCACTGCATTCTTGGTACAGCGATTTGCGTTTAAGTTACCGGAAGGTGTGGATAAGATAAATGAGGATGGCGATGAAAACTTCGTTTACAGCCCAAAAAGATTTACAGTATGTGCTATACCAAAACAATAAATGCGTTTGGATTTTACAGCATGTTGTGGCTCTTTTTAATCGATTATATTATCTTATTTGCTTTTCAATTTATATTTATATAAATTATGAAATATGTGCTGAATTCAATATTGTTTGTTAGTCTTCTATCGCTCTATAAAATGCATTTTTCAAAAATATTGATGTTTCTAAAGATATCAAGATAACGTTCAATGAAACTATTAGAATAATTTACTCATATTGCTTTAATGAACCTGTTATCTTTAATTATAAGCGGGATAAGAGGGAAATTTACAGTTTATGCAGCGGGTTTATACCGAACTATCCTACAATTTTTTTTACATCGGTCATTGATTCGTTTTCTTTTTAGTCTGAAAAAAGCCCGTTTTTATGAGCAGATGTGTGATAAATGTTGAGTCATGATCATGTTATTGAGACAAAGTAGAGCAGATTCAATCGTGAGTTTTAATGTGATTCTCAAATCCAATGAAATCGTTATATGTACACATGTGTGTTCAGAATCTGCGTATACAATCGCAACATTTTATATTAGATAGAGTTTTATTCCACATAAATGAAATTTGAGCTGCATTGATAACACAATTAATGACTACATGTAAAGCGATATATAAAATGTAAACGAGTTTTGGTGGTGGTATGTTCTTGGCAACAGATATCTATATGTTTCTAATAAACTTATATGACTTAAAAACTTTTTATAAATAACTTTGGCCAATTATCTAGGATCAATTTGAGATTTGTTACCTTCCAGTTTCATTATTTGTGACATTATTATTCTAACAAAGGGAATGAGGAACATTAAATATAACCTTTTTAATAATATCTATTTCATTTTTCATCCGGTCTTTTGATAAATTTGAACTCTTACAAGTAGGTTGAATCACAGCAGAATATATCAATTTAAAACCATATAATCTGAAAAGATCCACGGGCAATATAATATAACTAGGCTTGTCTTAACCATTATCAAGCGGATAAATGAGAAGACTTATAAGTTGTACTAATAAATGGTCAAGACATCAACTAATTCTCTATTTGTAAATATGTATTGTGAACAGTCATTATTAAAAATAATCGGATAATGACTTTTTTTAATTAGTTCAAATACGGATAACGAGCCATTGGTTAAAGATGGTGGGCTGCATAACTTTCTAATTATAATTTTTGATTGCACAGTAAATAGCATGTGTAGAGTGTTTAATAACGAAAAATCTAAGCAGTACTTAGACTGAAACAAGACATCGCTTTTACACTTGCACGGACTAGTAAGCGTCTGTCTAGAAGTATTCCTTTTTTATCAAGAAAAAATAAAATATTTCTATAATTAATAAATATATCAAAATTAATGATGAATCAAAATACCATATCAAAATTATCTTTTAACACATATATCAAGACAATACTGCATTGTTGTTATAAATATAACATACATTATTTGACCGTTGCATCACAGCCGTAAGATTTATTTTGTAAATGTACGCCAAATCCTATCTGGTTGCAAACCATGGAATAAGACATGAACAATTGTAATGCAGATATATGTAGATTATTATGTGATTAATTGAAATATTTAAGCTTATTTTAAGATATTTTTTAAATAGACTTAAAAAAATATTTGTGTGATAATTTCTGATAAATTGATGAATCACTTGATGGAACATCACATATATTTTAATACAATATTATAAATTTTGATCAATGGGCCAACATTACCAACAAGAATAAATGAATATTGATAAACTTTATGTTAAATATAGGATATATGATATAAATCTATATCATTATTCCAATCAAATCCAAGGATTAATTGTAACGCTATATGGTTTATGATTGTTTTGGTGTGTAATACCAATTCAAATACGGATTGAATTAATTACACAAAAATTACAAGTTCATGCCAGTATCAATTTATAAACGCCTTACACCTAATGGATTTTGTAAAGTTTATAAAATGCGTTTTGGATGTTTAAACTTATATTTTTTGTTATAAAAGCTCAATGTTTATTTTTATTATGAACGACCATACAGTAAATACTATTATTAATTTGGAGGTTTGAAAAGTTGGCGGTTTTACACAAAATATAAGTCGCATTTTGGCATCTTGATGATATAAAACATCATTTGAGCGGGGTATGCCTCGAATCGTGAACCTTCGCGAGCAATGTATTGAATTTGTTTCACCTTCCTTTGAGATAAAACTTTTTTTATCAGGTTAAATAAATTTTAACCATTATGATAAACTGCAGTGAACAGAAAAAAAACTCTCATGGCTTTGTGTGTCTTATAATCACAATGCTTTTTATTTCAGATCTTTACGAAATCTGTTAAGCATCCGTTTTAAACCGTTTCTAAATGCCCAGTTACTGTTATTACGCCGTACTCTAGGAGACGCACATCAGAGTACTTTTAAGATGAGCATGAGTACATCTTCAGATAATCTAAGCTATATGTGTATATACGTCTTATCTAGAGTTTCTTGTTTTTGAAAGATAACACCTAGGAAATGTTTTACTTTTGTCTTCATATTGAACACTCAATACAGACACGTATAGCTTTCATACTTATTATGTTATTTGAAATGTCGACGATTGTGTCAATACATCAATACCATTTATAAATTTCCGCTAGATACAATGTTATTTTTTTCGACATAACTTAACCAACATATGCTTTGTGATATCATATTGTCTTCTGACTACAGATTTTAGGTTTTATATTGAAATGTCGACGATTGTGTTTTATATTGGTATATACTATATCAAAGATTTCAAATTTATCTAATTCATATTGTGAAGAATCGAAGATTCTGTGTTTAAGTTGATATTGATAAATAGAATCAAAGATTCTGTGTTTAAGTTGATATTGATAAATTGTACATTTCAAAATCCTTTATTATAATGAACGATAATTATTAGTAAAGTTTCATTATGTTAATTATTATGATATATCATTATCTCTTATTATCGTTCATTACATGTGTGTTAAAGTTGTGCGCATACCCCTGTCTCAACTGCAGGTGCATTCGCACATTTACAATCGTGTTGCTGTGTAGGCAACGCTGGGAGTTATATTTTAGAATTTGGATAATAAAGTCTTTAAATAGTTATTTTAATTGTATTTAAATGTTCCTGATGATTTACGGTTATTCCGAATACAAAGTGTGACATAAAATCAACATCTATACAAATATTTGCATCATCAACGAATTCAGCTAAAACATCAAAAGAAAAAGTCGTTTATCGTTACAATATTTTCCGCTTTGGTGAGTATAAAACGTAAATAGAGTTGTAAAACTACCATCACACCACCATAATTTGATACTGTTTAATGTGAATACATTTATGTGTGAGCTGTAATAGATTTTTCATATGGAATAACAATATATAAAAATATAATATTATGCGCTGATGAAAACAGATGCTAAGGATTAACTGAAATACATGTTTCGATTTGAAACTCCAAACCAGAATCAAACAGGTATAACGAATTAGGTAAATTGAAACCACTGTTAACATATTACTATAATGAGACTTATTAAGATACTGTTGCTGAGAAAAATAAATAACATTTATAAATGACAAAAAGTAACTACTTTATGATAAGTTTTCTTCAAAATCAGGGCAATGAGAAATAAATGAGAAAGAAATAAATGGTTATCAAAAAACAATGGTTGGAATAATATATTCTAGAAAATACTATAACTATACATTAAGAAAACTTGTCAACGTTATTCTGAAACGAACTTCAAATTATGGTAGTAAAACTTAATCATCTGAATCATGTATTGTTTATCAGATGAGCAACTCATATCAAATACGTTTTGTAATAATGTTAGAGGTTATAATAATAGAAACTCGTGATTTGCACTTAATACATATAGATAAGCTTGTATGAAAGATATAAGATTCATAACAACCACTTAGCATAGCTTAATATTCATAATCAATAAACATAAGATTAAATGTTTATGAATCCTATCCGATGGATCTAAATTGCATTCCTCAGTATAATGAGAAAAATACGCCAATATATATATCGATGTACTTCAGCAAGCTAAACGTTCTTTAATATAAGATCTGCGTGATATTTTAATAAATAGGTTTCCAAATAGACAAGATTAACTATATTAAAATAATTTTGATATAACTTTATTTCAAAATACAATACTAAATAGTAAAATTATATTTCAAAGAAAAAATGTTTCAATGTTTTTGAAAATTTAAATATCATTAAAATGAATTTGTGAGACGAAGTAGCCACACAATTCAAAATATTGCCATTTATATTTGTTATTATTTCTGATAGTTGTCATGCATTTGTGAATAATTAATTGCTAATAACGTTTTTATTTTGTTGAATATTTTAAGACAAAATAAGACTTTGAAACATTAGTAAATAATTGTCTATATGTTTGATGAAAAAAAACAGATATGATAAATTGATATCTGTAGCCAAACACGAGTTAAATCTAAACACATTGATACCGTTTTACCGTCATTACGTTGATAAAGTATGGAATTTTAATATTTTTGAACATTATTTCATAGTTTTTTTTCCTTTATTGTATCTATACCGCAGGCGAGCATCTAACAACTTGGGCCACGTTCACGCTCCTGAGAGTTGCATAAGTTATAAATATAGTTATAACTATCGATTTATCGATTCATTGATTAACAAACAAATGCAGATGATAAACATAACTGCTTAGATCAAAATGGTGCCATTCTTTTATATAATAAGTAAAAATTGACTTAAAATGTCAAGTTAACGCGATCAAACGTAAGGAGGGCGATAAGTCGAAAATGAGGCTGTATTTTTGAACGAGTCATAACTTCGCACCCGCTGATTTTTTCTTATATGCTCTTGATACACGTATGTAATAAAACGCTATTAAAAATATATTTATCATATTTGAAAATAATTGTCATTTTCTCGGTATAGCACATATCTTGAATCTTTTAGGACTATAAACGATGTTTTCATCGCCTTCCTCCATTATTTTATCTACACCTTCAGGTAGCTTTAACTCAAATCGTTGCACCAAGAATGCAGTGAATAGGAACAGCTCCTGCCGTGCTAATAATTCTCCTAAACATGACCGTTTACCGATTCCAAATGGTAAAACATTTTCATTTTTAACGAACTTTCCTTCAGAATCAATAAATCGTTCCGGTCGAACAACCGTCGGCTGATCAAATATATCACTATCCAAGTGAATACCCATAGTATTCGGGTAAATGAATGTATTAGCTGGAATATCATACCCGCCTAACTTGATATCTACTCTAGTGAAATGAGGTGCAAAGAGAACGAGCGTTTTGGCGCGTTGTATTTCCCAAATGAACGCTTCCAGATATGGCAGACGTTCATGATCCTTCAGACAAATTACTTGTTCTTTTCCAACAACCTGATTAATTTCCTTATGGATTTTGCTTTGGATATCAGGATTATTGGCCGGCAGAATAATAGACGACTTCAAGCTTGTGGCAGTACTTTCCATGCCGGCCATCAACATATCTTGTAAAACAATGTTTAGATTCTCTTCATCAATTTCAGATTCAGTCTCAATAGAGTCATTATGTGTTTCAATCCAGTAATCAACAAAATCCGAAACGTGTTCTTTCGCATAGAGTCGTTTATGTTCCTTAATTGAATTAGAAATAAACCGTTTCAGTTCATGAGACGCTGATTTATAAAGTTTAAAACTACCTTTGATTGGTGGTATAAACCGTAGTATATTAAAACAATCGATAAGTTGCCTATGTTTCCCAATGGCAACTATATCATCAATATTTTTGATCAAGTTTAATAGCTCCGGATTGTCATTATTATACTGCTTATTTAGCATTACAGCTAATATGACATTTACTACAGAACAACTGATGACATTTGACGGATCAAACTCCTTTCCTGCAATTTGTTTATATTTGTACACAAGCGCTTTGCCTCCTCAATTATTTTCATTTCCATTGTTGATCGACCGACTCCAAGCTTTCGAAAAATAGCTTAAGACAGTCGTCTATTCTTTATCAATGTGTCGTCATAGATGCTTTCTATTATTTCTTTTGCTGTTGGATTAATGTGGAATGATGTATGTAACTTGCGATTGCT
>LQRL01017932.1:26236-42278 GCA_001703475.1 Hydroides elegans | reverse complement strand
CGACCGACTCCAAGCTTTCGAAAAATAGCTAAAGAGAGTCGTCTATTCTGTATCAATGTGTCGTCATAGATGCTTTCTATTATTCCTTTTGCTGTTGGATTAATGTGGCATGATGTATATACCTTGCGATTGCCTCTATGAGACATATCATGGGCGTTATGTATAAACGCCTCTTTAATTACCTCATATGTATTAAGATAAACAGCTCTCATGGGTCCCCAATAGATTAAAGCGACACTACCATAGTGCCTTTTTACAGTAGGCAGTACTTTTTCGAGTGATCCAAATAAAAGCATGTATAAACTGCCGATGATAGGCAGAGGTGCATGACCAGGTGGTAAATTGCGATATTTGTCATTTTTGAGTTTCTGCACAAATAACAGAAAAATAACAACAATAGCTGCTGAAGTAAATAGCCAATTATTTCCGAAATCCATTATTATCAACAGTGTGATGCCAAAGGTTATTCTATGAAATTTGATCCCAAGTCCTCACTATATCTGTTGAAAAATAATGTTTTAATACTATCAAGAATATTAAACTGTGTAACTGTTTTCAGTTAACATCGTCTCTTTTTATAATCAAATATCATGCGCAGAATTGCGCAGAATTGTTCGTTTAGACGAAATACATAAAATCCACACAGTATGTATGGTTTTGACTAACATATTGAACCGAATAAAGGTGTTATAGCTATCTAAGATAAAAATAAAGCATTTTGCACCTTTGTATAAGCTGAATTACTTTTTATTGTTTAACAAATTATATTGATGCATTGATTGTTTTGGTTTCTATCAATATTGACAGATCATCACGCAGTCACTTTATATTCTATTAGCTTTTTAATGATATGAAAGCGAGAAATTTACGATTCATAAATTAGTTATCTATCTGAATGTTGATAGCCCATATATTTAAAAAGTACCAGCTCAAATACACGACATCTTACACGCCAAATGTTGTGTACCTACATAAGAATCTAGGCCTGGATACTTTTATAATCACCTTTCCATAGCCTTTGCTGGTCTAACAAATATCTTCAGAACTCTTGAACCCATAAGTTTGTTGTACTTCCGTTCTCTTTTTACCCACAATGCATCGACACTTTAATTTCTATCACATCCCTCTCCAAAAATATGTACTCGTTCAAATGACGACATAGTTTGTTGATCATTGGAGTGACCTGATCAGAAAAGTATGTTGCAAACACGTGAACAGAACATCGCCGATTCGGTAGGACATGGAGCGACGTCAAATATACGTTATCATTTTGTCCGATATGAAAATAATCTGAATAAGAGATAACTGCTAAACTGAAGGTACTGATTTGCATGTACACCGTAAACCTTACAAATTAAATGCTTGAATAGATTTATTATCAAAAGTAGGAATAACGTTGAGTCCACTTCTCGACAATATCGCAAACTGCCGCCTACAGTACGTATGGAACATAGAGTTGGAAATGTATGGCAAGCTTTTAAGACGTCGAGTCTATAGAGGACGTAATATAAAGTGACTGACTTAAGTATATGCATAACCGATATTGAAACGCCATTCAAATATATCATGAGGATTTCCAACACTGGTTCTAGATTTTAAGACGTCGCTCAGATTTTGGGCTATGGAACTCGATGATATTTCAATTGTGACGTAAACCATTCATTCTTTTTATCAACTTTTGTGCGAATAATTTGTGACATATATCCCCTAGCAAGACCAGTTATCATTTACACAGACTCTTCAATAACAGGGGAAAACCACGAAAATATTTCAAAGCTTCACATGCGAAATGCTCAACAGCTCTGTTTGGAGAGCGAGATTGTTATCAGATGCTCCTTTACCTTGCACACATATAGGTCATTTTTTAAGGAAATCCCAGTTTTTCTACGTTTTTAATTGGACCCAGAGCCTTCTAACCTTTTTCTAAGGACCTTTTTTTAAGTTTGACCTAGTTTCTGTTGATTTAGTATTATTTTTTTTGGTGGAAGAGCATATAGGTACATATAGATTTTTATATTACGCTTTGATAAGTGTTACATGCATTGATTGATTGAAATTACTATACAGTGTATGAACGAAAATTTACAAACAAAGAAAAAGAAATGTCTTTTTCGATACACAAATAGTTCACTATTATGCCCGGAACCCTTTTTTATTAGGACTTCTGCAAGCTTTACTCCGTTTTAATGGGATCTTCCCTTTCGGTGGAGAAGCCCTTTCACACTTTTGACGGACTTCCTCAGCAGAGAGATTTTCGTTATGCTCTAATCAGAAAGCACTTGCAATTTGAAATATAGAATTATAATATGTTATACTATCTTTGCATATGTTGTCTAAAAGTTTGCACAAAATACATAAAAAGACGAGGAGTTATTCTCTCATCAACCTTTATTTAGCTTGAAAAAAAATATAAACACGTTTAATTTCCTGGTTTGACAATTTTTTTCTTTTAATATCGTCATAAATTTTAGTTTTTTGTTGTAATGATCAAACATAATGTTAAAATCATTCTAATATAAATGTAAAGAATATTCTAAATATTATTAACAATTGATCAGAAGATATGAATCAATACCTTATTCAGTTTTTGTAAGAGGCCTCGATAGTTCATATTTCATCATTAAACCAATGAACTCGCTTTATTTCATTCGTTTTTAAGCATATTAATATTATATGAAGCACAAAAGTATGAAGCAATCTATATGGTATATATGTACCATCTATATGGATAACTTCCTTGTTAAAGCCATTCAATGAATGTTCTAAGAAGCCTTTGCAACTCTCGCAAAACCAGGTTAAATGGAAACGTTTGAGAAATAACGAAAGATTTGAGAGTCAATTTTGGTCGCGACGTCTTAACGCCATTCATTCATCTGTCATGTTAACCCGTTTTGTGCGGAACAACATGTTAAATGATATTTCGATATACATTAGACATGAAAAGACAACCTGCGATACCAATCAGGAAATTAATTTAAGCTAAATTCTATATTGTGACATACATGTATTATACATACACCGTACAACGTCCCAGGAACATGTGCGTTTGCGTAAGTTGCATAATACGTCACAAAGAGCACATCGACATACATCTCACATACGCGGTCTACCTATTCTCCTAATGACATGAACTTGAAAGGAACCCGCTCAGCTTGACTAAATAACCGTTTAAAAGATGTAGACTAAGCCGTAATTGCGTATGCCAAAATATAATTACGTTGCCACAACCCGGTATTATTATTGAGGTTTTATTCAAGAAGCATGCAATTTGATTAGTAAACCAGGAAATCTGTAGGATGCTGAAAGGCCATTTGCAACTTCCTGCAGATCCCTAAGAACATGAATGACATTGTTAAACATAGACGAGTCGACCACAGGAAATAATTCATTTCTTGGTAGAGTATATAAAAACTATGGGTAACTATGGGAATACCATCCACGTTTTAGACATTAACACTTTTCGTTTTAGGTTCATTTTAAAATGAAACATTATTATTGCTGACGTCGCTAAAACATATAACAGAAGTTGAAATGAACGCGGTTCATATTCAAATCTCACGCTCTATGGTTAGGAAACAAGGAAGAAATTCGTCTGTTGAAAATTTCCTTGAAAAAGTTCTTGCCACGTGGAAGTAAAGAACGACAGTTTCGTGCAATAAAGTGCTTAATGCATATAGCACATTTACATTTTAGATTTCACATATATATTTTTAAGCTTCACACGTTGCGTTTGCTTTCGATTTGATTTTCCGCTCATTGCAAGCGGCAAACACTTTTGAAACAGTTTTATGGTTGAATTCGCATATATTTTTTAATGTTTTTGATGTAGTTGTAATTGATTGTTTTTCTTAAAATAATAAATCTATGTACCAATTACCATGATTGTGCATGGATTCCCTCTTTTGTGTGGTCAATGTATGTCAAGGTGAAACTCATTTTAAAATATCCGTATGGACCCTTCTCCAGTTACAGGCGATATTACAATGGCAAAAAATGTAGATTGTTATATGAAGAAGTTCATAACATTCAGGTATCAGAGAAATTATTTAAACATTTAAAGCAGTAGATACTAGCTGTGAATAGTGTATTGTACTATATCTCATCATATTACTACATCTAATAATTGGTAATTGATATGTCACAATGGGTTGAATTGCAGCAATTCATTAATTGGGTCAGTAAAATTGAAATTTAACATATAAAAATGAATAAAAAACAGACCTATATATAGCAGCAACGCAATGAAAACACATCTTGCTTTCATGTTGCATTATTGTAAAGGTTGTTCTAAAGGCCTTAACTATCTGTTAAGCTTAAAAAGTTATCATCCAAAAATGAGGATGAAGTTTAAGCTAAATTGAGCAAACTGTCTATTACATTTGCTCATTACTTTCACATAAATACTCGGAAGCCACCAACATAGTGTTCCTGGGTTTTAATTTTGATGTTCTCTGTTCTCTTTTCCTTTTTTGCTTTTTCTTTCCTTTCCATTTTTCCTAGGCATCTCCTTTGTATTTGAGGACATGGTGCTGCTTCAAAGCACATGTCAGTGGTGCAGCTGAAGATACATAAACATAAACCTTAAATGTAAACTCTTTTCCCTGTTAAGCCTTATATCGATAGAGCGATACAACGATGTTTTAGAACTCGGCATCAAAAAAATCGATATTTTGAGTAAAGGCATATATTTAGATACTTTTACTCTATTGAAAAATCTGATAGCTATTTCAAACCACACATAAATAAGTTCTTTATTAATTAATTTGAAATAATCAAGGCTGAACCAAGAACTTGGGAGGTGTATGCCATTTAAAAACACCATCCATCGATTAGGGCTTTTCAGACACTCTCTAAAAATCTATACTAATTAACGATAATTTGAGATTATGTTTAGCATAATTAAGTATTTTTTAATATACATTCTTTTAAGGAAAGCTTATTCGGTGCCTCTGTAAAATGCACGATCAATTTAGATTATCAACACCACCTATCAGTTTCAATAGTAAGAATTAGACATTATTGTATATTGATTTAATAGAAATAATTATGATATTGTTACCTATGATAAAACTATCAAAACAAGATGTGTAGTCACACATTATTTATAACAAAAACGGATATCGATAATTTTATTCAATCGAAATTGTGATTTAAAGAAATGAAATTGATTTGATAACTTTGGTATCATCCTCAGGACGTAATATGTAGCTATGAAATTCACCTGCTCTTAAATATTTTTAAATATGAGAACTCAAGAATACTATGGCACTGAATAATTGTGTTATCATACTTTTTTAAAATCTCTAGCATATTTATGATATTCAGCGTGGTATAAATTCATTGATTTCGCTATTTCGTACAGCACGATTCATTGCAATAACAAAACATACAATAACAGTCCATGAGAATAAGAAAGGTACTCAAAAAGTTTCACATAATAGAATATTTCTAAAATTTTAACGAATTATACCCAAAATAATCTCAAAGTTGTGTTTATTTCTATAAATACATAGAAAGTGCCGAGTTATGACATGCCTAAAACAAAGGGTGGTGTTACTAAATGACATATCCCCAACAATTCAGTGTTTGGATCATTTATGTTTTCAATTGATTGGTAGAAGACATATTTATGTGTGATTTGATAAATTTATCATGCTTTAAAGGCAAAACAATCATCTTGAACATTGCCCATATCTTGAAATTTCGTCTTTTTAGATTGCGACTTCTGAATCATCGGTCTACAATGGTAAATTTTGAAAACATTTCATTGCAATGAGCACTAAAATATGAAGCGTAGTGACGACCAAATTGAGAATCTATCACTGACAGCCTTTTTCATAGTATATACTATTGTACCTATAAACCTGACTAATACATATAATTAATCTATCAGGTATGTTCGGGCATGTAGCAGCTGAAAACAGAACAATATAATCTATTTTTTTATACTTTTCTACAAGTAATGTGGTACTATAATTTAGACCTACCGCAATAGATTCTCAATTCAATCGCCAGTATGTTTAATAGTTTCATTGCTCAACGTTTTATCTATTAGAGAACTGTACATGATTGTAACGGCTTATAACATACATAGATTCTATTACATTTTCTAAAATATATGTTAAGTAGTTTTCTTTAAATTGAAGTTTTAGAATCTATTAATGTTGATTTACTTATGACCGTATCCGAATCTCAAGTCAATTTCAATGTACAGGTCTATGTTGCAGGAGGACTGGGTGTTGTTTTTTTTATAAAATTAAAGAATGAAAAAATGACACAATATCATATTTCCTCTTTATAATGAGTTTTATCGCCAATTGAGAACTTTCCTTATCTAGATGCAGGGATGGTTTTTCTTAACATTGGGACATTTTTATAAGCTTATTGTTAAATGATATTGATACAACAATAAATGCACTCATATACGTGTTTTGTGTTGATGGCTCTCTCGGCAAATGTTGATATAGATATATTGATGTAAAATAGCAAAATGTCAAAATAAAAAAATATTTAAATATATTGTGAGGTAGGACTTACATGGAGGTATTACATCGGCAATAGAAAACGTATAGGGTAACATTTTATTAGGTTATGGATACCAATTGTCTCACATGCTAACACAGATTTTAACACAGAGTATTAAGTAAAACTTATTTATCACAGATATATCACTATTTGAGAATAACAGTTATTTCTTAAGATTGTATACCTATTTGAAGAAATATATATTTGTTTTATGATATAAAATATGAGTGAGTTATCATATCATAAATGAGTTTTAAGTGAACTGGGGAAACGTTACAAAATAACTCTATATCCAAGCGTTTGTGATCTAAAACTACAATTAAAATCAATTGTGATAGCCACATTAACTCAAAAAAAAAATCTTTTTATCAGGAATTATTACTGATAAAATGTTTATGAATAATTAGCATAGTTTGGCGTTTATTTCTGTTTTATTTCAATGAATATTTCTTAGATTTCTTTAGACCTATCTATCTATTGAGGATATGCATAAACTAGAGCGATACATGACGTAATTGTAAACATTTTATTCATCAATAATCAAAATTATACATTTTGTTAAAAAAAAACAACTATAGAAATAATTCAAAAGCTTTAACAAATTTACACCCATTGCATCATTGCTTTGGTATAGCACATATATTGAACCTTTTTGGACTGTATACAACGTTTTCGTTGCCATTTTCATTTATTTTTATCTATACCCTCCGGTAGGTTAAAATTGAATCGTTGTACCAAGAATGCATTGAATAAGAAAATTTCCTGACGTGCTAATAGTTCACCTAAGCATGAACGTTTACCTATTCCAAATGGTAAAACATTTTCATTTTTAACGAACTTTCCTTCAGAATCAAGGAATCGTTCCGGTCGGAAGCCCGTCGGCTGATCAAATATATCACTATCCAAGTGAATACCCATAGTATTCGGGTAAATGAATGTGTTATCTGGAATATCATACCCGCCTAACTTGGTATCTACTCTAGTGAAATGAGGTGAAAAGAGAACGAGCGTTTTAAAGCGTTGCATTTCCCAAATGAACGCTTCCAGATATGGCAGACGTTCACGATCCTTCAGACAAATTACTTGTTCTTTTCCAACAACCTGATTAATTTCCTTTATGGATTTTGTTTTGGATATCAGGATTATTGGCTAGCAAAATGATAGACCACTTCAAACTTGTGGCAGGAGTTTCCATGCCGGCCATCAACATATCTTGTAAAACAATATTTAGGTTCTCTTCATCAATTTTAGATTCAGACTCAGTATCATTATAATGTGTTTCAATCCAGTAATCAACAAAATCTGAAACGTGTTCTTTTGCATAGAGTCGTTTATGTTCCTTAATTGAATTCGACATATACCGTTTCAGTTCCTGAGACGCTGATTTAAAAAGTTCAAAACTACCTTTGAATGGTGGTATAAACCGTAGTATATTAAAACAATCAATAACTTGATTATGTTTCCCAATGGCAATTATATCATCAATATGTTTCATCAAGTTTAATAGCTCCGAATCGTCATTATTATAATGTTTATTAAGCATTACAGATAATATAACATTTACTACAGAACAACTGATGACATTTGACGGATCAAACTCCTTTCCTGCAACTTTGTTTATATGTTTACACAGGCGCTTTGCCTCCTCAATTATTTTCATTTCCATTGTTGATCGGCCAACACCAAGTTTGCGAAAAATTGAAAATATCAGTCGTCTATTTGCTATCAGGGTGTCGTCATAATTGCTATCTATTATTCCTTTCGCGTTTGGTTTAACTTGAACAGATGTATATGACTGACTGTTGCCCCTATGTGACATATCATGGGCGTTGTGTATAAACGCCTCTTTGATGATTCCATAGGTATTCAGATATACAGCCCGCAATGGACCCCAATATATTAGGACGATGCTACCATAGCGCGCTTTAATAGTAGGCAGTACTTTTTCATTTTTTCTGAATAGAAGTAAATATAAATTCCCGATGATGGGTAAGGGCGCGGGGCCAGGTGGTAAATTTCTGTATTTGCCCTTTTTGTTATTCTTTAAAAGCGACAGAGTGATAAAAACAGCAATAGCTGCTGTAATAAATAACCATATATATCCAAAATCCATTATTTATGTGATGCCAGAGATTGCTCTAAAGATTTAATTCCAGGACCTCACTGTATTTGGTGAAAAGCTGTTTTGATACCTGATACTTAAATTAAATTTTACATATCTGGGTTTACGACTTCTGTGTTTTCTTTTGCATTCAAATATTGGGGCACAATAGTATTGTATACAATAGCATAAAGGCGCACCAAAAATGTACACTATATTAATTTATATATATTGCTATCTGAAGTATTAACCTTCTTGACAAATTCAAAATAGATATTATAGTTTAAACAATACATGTCATCTATCGGTAAATGAGCAGGTACTGCAACTGCAGGTGGAGATTAAGTCCATCGTCACTTATCTTACAGTACAACATCATAAATATGTTTTTATTTTGAAATAAAGTTTACCATACGAATCATTATTACTCTAAGTTTACATTTAAAACACGTTGACAATGGATTAATTATTTACGGCGGATCAGTATTACGATTATATATACGATTGTATCAGGTTATTTTGGTATAAGTTTGTTAATAAATGTAATATACGTTTAATGTTTAGCCTAATTGTACTTATTATTATATTTAAGTACTCATAATACTAAATATTTGACAAACACAGAATGAAATCGGATTCTTCTGAACACGATGCTATTCAGACTATATTTTATTCAATCCTTTTCATTGTTTGGCATGTTTCCCTTCAAAATAAGTTTATTTTTAAGAAAACTCATGATACAGGTGTTTGGATCAGCTATAATTGGGAAAACAAGCATCGGCAGATGATTTGTATTGTATTTGATTCTATTAAAATGAGACCCATTATTAAACATTTTCATTTCCAAAAAGGTCATATTTCATCAATTAAAATTGAAACTTTTTCTTTTTTAAATTAGCAAAACAATAGAAACTATACGAAACATATGTTGCAATATAGAAACATGCAAAAACAGTTGGTTTTGATAACAGAACAAACGGTAGTGTTTCAACTATTATATTTAACAATGCTGTGGTGATCATTCATATGTCTTAGACAAAAAAGAATTTGTTTTCTTGTTTCAACACATATTTTTTATGTATTGTGACTATGATTTTATTCAATGAGACTTGTCACAGATGCATTTGGTCATTTTATTTTGATTAACTTATGTTTTACTCAAACAACTAATTCATTTTATTAATTCACAATATCGAACAGAAACAAACAATTGTGCTAAATGATTGTCACATTTTTGTTTTGTTTTGAATTTAACAACACCGAACCAATAGTCAGCTGTTTGATTAAAATACAAACATGATAATTATGTAGTGAAAAAATGTTTCTCTAGATGATTAAAATTGTAAATTCAATGCATATACATTTGTTAAGAAACACGAAGAACAGCTCATGAAAAGGGATATTGTGTTTTCGAATGTTTGTGATATATTTGGATTATAGGAGCGTGGATAAATACAATAGTATAAAAAACATAATTTGTGTGGATCCCAGCGAAAATTAGAACAACAAGTTTTCATATTGTAAAATATGTTTTACCATCTCAAATGTTCGACGCTTTTTAAAGGCGAAGGCGTTTGACAAAGGCATAAATAAACGCACTGTATTCTATTTAAAATCGATCTTTAAAAAAAGCTTGATAATGGTTTCTTATTTTGAAACAATAAGTAGAAATGTTATCTGCCCAACGACACTATTCTGATTGCGGTTATATATAAATGACGTGTTTAAGCTTCTATTAAAGTGATTTATATAAGAATAATGTTAAACATTGATTTTATATTCTAAAAAAATATAGTTTATTTATTTATTTCATATGGAGATGGATGAACCCGATTCAATATTCGTTTGCTTTGGAATTATTATTATTCTGAATATTACAATATGATAAACGTTAAATAAAAACCTTGAATCAAATTCCAACATGCTTAATTCTGATGTTAACATTGTATCACCTAAAATAACTTTACATTGATAGCTGTTAATAATAAGTTAATAATAGGACAATTATATTATATTATTATATTATTTTTTTTTCTTTGTTTTAGGTTTAATTGTTATAATAAGTTGTCTTTAATGTGTTGGAGTTATAGAAGGTCGCGTATTTGTTGATTTTAAAGTAGTTCTTATCTTTTATCGCCCTTTTGATATAATTATGACAATGCCTCAAAATATATGAGTAATGTTTTGGAAAATGAAACGTTTAACTCCTTTTGTAATACTAAAGAAAAATATATTGTAAACATATATAAATAGCATTAAGTATATATGCAAGTTGAATAGGATGTGAAAACAAAGGAGCTAAAGGCTAGATTTATCATATGGTAAACGTCCTTGTTTGAATAGAAGTAATTCTAAGCAGTAATTCTAAGCAGTAGAATAGAGCGTAATGTATTTAAAGAAAGTATTGTTCCGAGACATATGTGATGTATCAAAACAAGGGGCCTCCGGGACGATTACTTGTTTTACGTATTTACGTTTAGCGGGGATATAATTAAACATAGAAGGGACGAGCTATTTGCTTATATCACATCAATTCACCTAACATGGATTTTGAAAATAATTGGTTTTTAATTACAGCAGTTATTGCGGTCCTTCTCTCCATTGCGTTATTGAAAAAGAAAAAGAAAAAACAGAATTACATGAATTTACCACCTGGTCCAGTACCTCTACCTATCATCGGCAGTTTACATTTACTTTTATTTGGATCACTCATTACATTACTGCCTACTTTTAAGTCGCGCTATGGGAGTATCGCTTTGATCTACTGGGGTCCATTGCGAGCCGTTTATCTGAATACGTATGAATCAGTCAAGGAAGCATTTATACAGAACGGACATGATATATCTCATAGGGGCAACCGCAAGTCATACACATCATGGCTAATAAATCCAACAGCGAAAGGAATTATAGAAAGCCAGTATGACGACACGTTGATAAAAAATCTACGACTATCGTTGTCAATTTTTCGCAACCTTGGAGTCGGTCGATCAACAATGGAAATAAAGATGATTGTAGAAGCAGAACTTCTTTGTAGAAATATCAACAAAGTCGAAGGGAAGGAGTTTGATCCCTGGAATGTTATCAGTTGTTCTGTGGTGAACGTCATATTATCTGTAATGCTAAATAAGCAGTATAATCATGACGATCCGGAATTAGCAAACTTAATCAAAAATATCAATGATATAGTTGCCGTTGGGAAACATAAGAATATCATTGATTGCATAAATATAATTAGGTTTATACCACCATTTAGGGGCAGTTTTAAGCTTTTGATTTCCGCGACTCAACAATTGGAACGATACATTTCCAATACAATAAAGGACCATATAAATATCTATAAAAAAGAACACTTATCTGATTTTGTTGATTACTGGATCTACCTACACTATGATGAGACGGATAATCAATCCGACGGCCTTGATGAAGACAACTTAAACATTGTTTTACGCGATATGGTGATAGCCGGTGTGGAAACAACTGCAACAAGTCTGAAATGGTCTATCATGTTGTTGGCCAATAATCCATACATTCAAAACAAAATCCATAAGGAAATTAGCCAGGTGGTCGGAAAAGAACAAGTAATTTGTCTGAAGGATCGTGAACGGCTTTCTTATTTGGAAGCGTTCATTTGGGAAATACAACGCTATAAAACGCTTGTTCTCTTTGCACCACATTTCACTAGAGTAGACACCAAGTTAGGCGGGTATAATATTCCTGCTAATACCTACATTTTGCCAAATACAATGGGTATTCACATGGATGATGATATCTTTGATCAGCCTACGGTTTTTAAACCCGAACGATTTATTAATTCGAAAGGACAGTTCGTTAAAAATGAACATGTGATACCATTTGGAATCGGTAAACGCTCATGCTTAGGAGAATTATTAGCACGCCAGGAGTTGTTCGTATTCATTGCTTTCTTGGTACAACGATTTGAGTTTGAGTGTTTAGCTAAATTAAATGAAGATGGCGATGAAAATTTTGTACTCAGCCCAAAAAGATTTACAATCTGTGCTATACCGAGGCAATGAGGATAAATTGAATGCAATGCACATAGAATGAATAGAATTGCGTTTCGGTTTATATAATATTATGTGGTTATATATTGTTTTGATCAAATATATTACATTTGCGTTTAAAAATAAAAGTTATAAACGATGGATCAGTGTTGAATCCAATATTTCAGTTAGTAATCTATCGCACTAAAAATGCGATTCGTAAATATATGAATATATCTAAAGCTATCAAGAAAATATTCAATGTATTTATAAGAGAAATTAAGACCTAATCATGCAACATATTAAAAAAAAACATTTTATATGTGATTAACGGGCAATATATATAATATAATACAATGTTGCCAGATTACCGATAGTGAAAGGATATTTTGAGCCTATTTGGCTATCGTACGTAAATGTTTTATCACATATACACAACGTTAACATACATTGTTAATATATATAAGCCTCTTTAATACTATTTTACATTTAAACACACCGGGCTGTTAGTATACATGGACGTTTCTTCCAATTGTTAGAAGAAACGTAGTGTATACTGCAATTGCGTCTGTTTGTTAAACTCTCATATTATGAGTGTATCTATTTCATCTCAACGTGGTCTTATTTATTTGTTTGTACATGTGGCTTTAAGCATTACTATTTGTTCGCTCGTTATCCTCCTCTAACTGTTTCGTGAAATTAATACATTTGTGAATAGTTGTATTGGTTATTGACACTTTCATGGTTTTCTTCATTCTCCAAATTATTTTAGCGTTTTTGTTTCGGTTCCTTGTTTTTTTCAAACCAACTTAGATGGGGGTGCAATTATAATTAGCATACACTTTTGTATCAATTATAAACATTATTACAATTATATTATGTGCATAAAACTTTTCATACATATCCATATGTCCTAATTGTATGCTAATTACAACTTATGTAATTACCCATGCTCAACCGGAAGTAAATTTTAACTGTGATAGGATTGGGCATGTGAGTTGTATAAAGGCACGGGGCCTGCGGTCCCGAGCTGATAAGCAGTGTATATAGAAACAAAATAAATTAGACTTAAGGACATTAGGGGTCATACAAATCATTGTCTGAGTAAAAAACCAGCCCGATCTCTTAATTGCAAGAAATGATTATAGTTTAAAAGACATGTTTATATTATTATAAATATAACAAACCAAATGTTGAATTATGAATAAAGAATAAAACTCCTACACTAATACAATAACACAAATGTCGTTTACTATGATGAACCCCTCAATTTAGAATAATAAAGAATTATCACCAACATTCATAAAACAAATATCAACATAATTTCAGCTGAACTAATATGACATAAAAGTGAAATGAGATCTCAACTGAAACTGAATCTCAACTGCCTATTTGGTGTGATTCTGACAATATAAATGCAATAGCATGATAGCGACAAATATACCAGTGACTATTCATGCTATATTTTTCAATCTTTAATCATTATTTTTATCAAAGAAAACTGGGAAACTCCGTTGATTTAAATTTCACAAACTTAAATATCTCACAAGATCGTTACACATAGCCTACTTTATCTTAAACACTAAGGATAGGATTTTAAGTTTAAGCATATTAAATATGTTTATTTATTAAGTTACTTATAACCCAATGGAAAAGATAAGCAAAACACTCAACAGTAAAGTTAATGATCGACATTTATGTGTTTCAATATTAAATAGAACAATTCTTTGGCCAATTAATGCTATTGCCGAGATCGATCAAATATTGAATATTGAAGAAATATCTAGAGTATTTTGAACATATTTGCAATAAGCCAATAGCATATTCTTATAAGCTTGAATAATTATTCCCTTTGTATAAACCATTGTAATATATCAGCTAACTATTTTAAACCAGAATTTTAAACCAGAAGATGTGAAATTCAATCGATTAAAAGTCTCGAAGTTAAAGTGTTGTATTGCTGTTGTTATGTCTATGTATACATTTTATTCTCGCAGGCATGAACAAAATCATAATATGATAGAACTAGATACATGTTTGCACGCAGCATTGACGAAATGTTATTTACAATACATGTATATCTGTGTTGAAACATATGATGAAAAGCCCATCCAAGAAAAGTAAAATGCTTAAAATGGATATAGTTTATTTGAAATACGGTAGAATAGCCAATATAATGATCAAATCATTTTTTGGATTCAAATCTTTATTTAAAGTAAACTTATTTGTTAGGTGTTCAACTTGTAAAATGTATGTCTTACAGTCTCAATTGTTTTGTTCTTTTAAATACCGAGAAAAAAGGAAAATATTTTTATATTTTTTTAATAATTTCAATGAAAACAATTATTACACCTATCATGTACCAAACGGCGCATCATAGCCCTGCGTAACTTTGATCACTATAGCTTAAGAATGTTCAAAATATGTTTAGAAAATATCTGGAAAGGAAATTAAAGAGCAATCTTTGACATAATATGTATGTACAATATGTATGGATTTTGAAAAAACGTTGGCTTATCATTACAACAATTACTGTAATTATTCTCTCAATGTCGTTTTTAAAGAACAAATACAACAATTTACCTCCTGGCCCAGCACCTCTTCCTATCATAGGCAGTTTATATTTCTTTTTATTTGTATCACTCAGCAACATACTAACTACTATAAAATCACGCTATGGTGCGAGCGTGATCTATTTATCGTTACCGTAGAATTAATATAAGAACTACTAATTAGTTATACCAATTGCCAAATTTGAAGCCATCTGTATCCAATAAAGAACAAATGCATAGTAATATGAGTAGCGTAATGTGCGTAACGCTGATTAGTCTGATCAATGATCATTCGCAATGCATTTTGAAATAAAAATTCATATTTTGTTACAAAGCATGAAGGCCTGGTCCTTAAATTACATAATTACAAGTGCAAAATAACTATATAATTTGAACTAAAATACATTTAAGATGACATATAAATCTCGGTGAATAAAGTTATATATTCTAAACGATAAAACTTCTCACGGATGGGTTTTGAAATTTTCCTAAGTAAAATGAACTCCTTTACGGCGCTGCGTTTCTCTGACAAATTATTCATAAGACGAGTAATATGTAGAAAATAGGAACTATCGCTCTGCATTCAATGTGAAACAGTTGAATTAGAACGTGAACACAATGTTTTTACTTGTTTGGTTGATTTAGGTAGTTAAGATAAATATCAACATGTCCATAAGTTGTTAGGAATGTCGACACTGTTTGAAACTCGACTCTAAAAACGCATGTTTACCGGTGAACGGAGATGATTACATTAGATAAAGGTCCATTTTATCGTATATAAAGTTCCAATCACGAGTTGGGCGGAAACATGATAGATGAGTTGTAAATTATCTTTGTCTTAAGAATACACACATGCCTAGTTC
>LQRL01017931.1:996-23727 GCA_001703475.1 Hydroides elegans | reverse complement strand
GGAACCCCGACCAAGGCTAATGTATAAACGAATTGTGAGATCGAAAGAGGCAAAATGATAGGCAATATATAGTTTTAAACACAGGGTATTTTATTGAACACAACTCTTACAATATTTCGACAATAGAAGTAAGATATAACTCTCAAAAGAGGACCACAATAATCGCCAAACAATCGGTCGGCACCTGTACAGAAGACTCAACAAGAATACATGTAAAAATAGTAAATGAATCCTGGTAAAAGACAGCTATGTAGCATGAATAAAAACGTACAATTTTAACATAGAAAAACCCACAAAGGTATCGAAAATTTGGGCAGCACTTCACCCGGCTCTAACTAAAATCGTACATGAGAAAATTCCTTTAAAACAACCTCACAATAATCTACTGATTCGACAAATTTAACCCTTACAAAAAATGTCCTAAATATGGGAATTTTGACGAACCGATGTCGGAACTGCGAGGCGGTTAAGGAGACTATAAAGTGTCGAGAGACCTCATGAATTTGTAGAGGAACAGCCGAGCGAGTTTGGAAAAACTGCTAGAGTGGCTGGACCGACTTCGATCGAGGGAAGTTCACTAGACTGACACTTTTAAAACTCCGATCACACGCCCAAAACCTCCAACATGAATTACTGACCTTTGTACGAATCCAATTCTAATCAAAATCCGCCGAAAATGCGTATAGAACCTCTTCAAATTTCAACGCTTTGTTCTGAATCAAATTACACGTGTGTTCAAAACTGGACAAAGAATGATGCTTTCTTTCCGCCTTTTCGATGTTCGGCCACTCACAGTCCAGTATTCGGTCAGCTGACCCGAACCGAATCAATAGACTGCCAGTGCCCGAAATTTGTCCAAAGGGGGTGACGGCTAGCGAACAGACCAGAACGCGTTATATGCTAAATTATATATAAAAAATGATCTATACCAAGGTAAAACTTATGAGATTATATTTTTAAGACGTAACATCGCGAAATAGTAAAAAATGCCGAACTATTTAATACATATCCATACGAGCTCGAGCACCGTGACCTGGACCTTCTTGACTGACCTTAAATTGACCTACTTAAAATATCTGACATTTCCGTGTTGACAGCTCGTACAAAATCATAAAATTAACATAGTAACCGAATTTTAACAAATCTCACCCATATAATACTACGAAGCTAAAATAATCAATCTTATAATATCCGTGATTTGTTTAACCAGTTAAGTCTTCAAAATGCTAAAAAAATCAATGTTTGTTGACACTTCCTTATATACAACTGCTACACTCTCCCCACCTTCAAAAAAGTGAAATTGGGGAGAGAACCATTAACACAATTTTTCTCAGAAAAATACAAAAAATTCGTAAAAATCACGCTCCAAAAAGCACAACACGCCTATAGTACCTTAAGTGGTAATATAGCCAAATACATATAAAATACGATAGCAAAATGGTATCAAAGTAGTAAGAAAACCGTTATTGATAAATGCAATCTTATAAATGCAAATTACTCGTTTTGATCATATTAAAATGCTATGCAAGGCTTTAAGAGCTGGAAAATGCTATGACATACAGTAGAACCTCGTTAACTCGAGGCCCTCGGGACTTTGAATATACCTCGAGTTATCCATGAATTCGAGTTAACCGTGGTTTTTATAAAATTTATATATATAAGAGGCGGGACTTTGAAATCATCTCGAGTTAACAGGTAATTCGAGCGAGTTAACCGTGCTCGAGTAAACGAGGTTCTACTGTACTTATTAAAGACAAAACTTGCCGTGAGAGGCCAAGAAGGCGCAAAAAATGCTATGATATGACTAAAAACGCAAAAATTGCTATGAACCCTCCATATACTCGTATAATCTCATAATACCCCCATTTCCACCCACAGGATCTGGTCAAAGCCCTGATAAATCGTTCAAAATTCTCCTTACTGAGTTTCTACCTGAGATCTACGTCAAAACTTCACTATATACACATATATATATTTCCTAATCTAGCGACGGGACTCCCCAAAGTGATATCTATCAAAACCCATAGCCATGTGACAAAGCGCGCATATCCATCCCAAATACTCTTAGAACTCAGAAAACAAGGAAATGCATAGAATACA
The DNA here is from genome assembly GCA_001703475.1 of Hydroides elegans. Taxonomy (NCBI): domain Eukaryota; kingdom Metazoa; phylum Annelida; class Polychaeta; order Sabellida; family Serpulidae; genus Hydroides; species Hydroides elegans. The sequence continues at coordinate 21,627 of LQRL01017931.1, read as the reverse complement.
GTGAACAAACATATTATACGGTAAAAACTTCGCTCCTGAGTCGTTCAAAAAATTACCCGTCACGCTGTAGATTCCTATAAAATCGAAAAAAAAAATGTAAATTGGTGATATTAACCCCTCCCTTCTTAGAAATAGCCATTTCAAAAAACCCATATTCCCCTAAATTTTGAGGTTTTGGCCCATTGCCACCTTGCAAACCCTTCTTTTCAAACACTTTTTCTACGTTGTACCTTCCAATTTGTAGGGGGAAGAGGTTACCAGTACTTCACCCCTACTTTTGTCCAAAATTCCTGTCCGTCGTACTGGGTATACCATGCTGCCGATTCGCAACACGGGAATCTGACCGTTCCTGGGCCAGCACGCCTGATGAAGTCCTCCATGACAACGAGTGATCCGTTACGTCTAGTCTCACGCACGATCGTATGGTGGTGATCCCAACCATACGCGTCGCTCAATCCTGCGGTCTGGGTGCCTTGGCTGGTCGTCGCGCGTGGTTCTTCGGTTTGGTCATCGTGGCTGTCAAAATCGTCTATGTCGGATTGGGGGCAGCTGAAGACCGTTCGGATGCTTCCGAATCCAATCGTCGTCGCTTTGGCACGCGTCGTCGTGGTGGTGTGCCGGGGGACCCTTCGGCGTCGAAATCTGAGCCGCTATCTCTTTGTCGTTGTTGTTGGCATCAGACACGTAGAATTCGGGGATAGGGCTCAGGTCGTAAGAATCCGCATCACCACGAATTACCACGCGCTCCAACGCGACAACTGGGTTGACGGCGACTGGCTGAGCGGACGCATCACTGGGCGCGGCGGGCAGCACGGCTGGCGCGACGGGAGCATCGACCGGTACAGCGGGTTCTCAGCGGGCATGGCAGGTGCAACGACAGGAGCATCAACAGGCGCTTGGGAAACGGTCGCTGGCGCCTTCGAAACGGTCGCTGGTGCCTTCGAAATGGTCGCTGGTGCCATGGAGACTGTTGCTTGAGCAGCTGGTGCCCTGGGTGGCGTTAAAACTGTCGAGGAATCTGCTGGTTTCGCCTTTTTCGTCGATTTTCGCTGTCACTTCTTAGTTGATGCATCTTGGCGGTACATTGAACGCACTAGGTGATCCTTGTTGAAGTCCTTCGGTAGCTCTTTGCTGTGGTTCATTTGTAAATGTGCCCACATATCCGCCCGGTTGAGCACAACGAACTTGCAAAACCAGCAGAAAAGGAATTTGGTCGCCGACATGTCGTGTCGAAACGGCCGTTCCATGGCTGTCGCACTCGTCTGCTGGTACTTGCATAGCGCGCAAATCCACTGCTTTCCCGGCATCTAAAACAGGAGCAAAGTTATCCCACTGAAATATCAGTTTTGACTTCCGAATGATCCTCAAAAGCGGCTGGTTCGTGAGCATTTGCCGCACGGCACCATCTTTTGACGATGCTGTTCCTGTGGAATTATTTGATGAGTCGGGCAAGGTGGGCTGGGAATCAGTCAGATTGGGTGCGGGGGGCGGTGAATCTGACCGATTGAGGTTGGGGGACTGCGATCCTGGTGGTAGTCTCAGGCGCCATTGTGGTGGTGGTCCCTCGTTCTTTTCATCACCGGAAGCCGTCGCTTGGTCGCTGTCTGAATCGTCATTTTCGCCCTGAAATGGAATGATATGATCTGTGCAGCTTTGAGAAAATAGCGCGTTCCATTGATAGAAACCGAACTTGAAAATTTAATAGGGTAGTGAATTTTTCTCCTCCGTTGAAAACATTGTAAGACGACGACACAAAATAGGTTGCATTGTTTGACCATTGCACTTCTTATTGCACGTCCGCGTTTGTTGCACTATCTACATAGCACATCTGAAATGAATTCTCCAATATCTAAAATTGCATTTAGACATTTGTTTGTGCTTTGGTGGTATATAAGTTCACCACGGTCGGTGTCTGTACACATTGGATGAAAAACTGGCCCACACTCTTCATCGCGCACAGTTTCGTGCGGACACCGATACATGTTTGTAATCTCTGTTAAGTCGATGCTTCCGAACGGATGCATTCATCGTAACATATCGATGACTAGCTCTGTCGGATCTTGCTGGCGGTTTGAACGAACGCGAAACGCCTTACATACGATATCATGCGGCGGTTTTCAACACTGTTGCTTCATTATCATCCATGTCAATTCATTGTCATTAACCTTCTCCTAATATCGCTTGTTTACATTCTAAGTGAGCAAAGGATGATGTCACTTATCAGATATGAACTCTTTATTCGAAACTTGAAATTAATTAAAACATCATTGAGATGTTTGCTCTTCGAAGTCTAGCGAAAAAGGAAAGATTTTACTGTGTGCAAGGGCTTCAAAATGAAAATCAGATAATGGCTATTCACAAAAATTATGGCGAGTAGAACCCAATAAGAAAACTCCGCGAGTGGAACCCACGTTTCAGCACATTGATCCCCAAATTTAATAGAACATACAAATATTAAATTTCCACTCCAAAGGTTCTAATGAGACTCACAAAACTACTACGTTTGACAACAATTTGACAATATCATGACAATCACAATAATAATTAGTACGACACGCAAAATGCCATTCATATTCGGTTCAATATAACTGATACAATCAATACAACACAAATAAACGTATTATTAGCAAATAAGGCTCCACAGCGGGGCTTTCCCCGGTACATATATACGCATTATAAGTCCGCTTCTACGAGGACTACAATTTTATTAATAGGGCGTTCAAGGTAGCACGATTTATTTATGCGTCTACCAAACGTATCGAGATTAGTATCGTCCATTAAGATTTTAACGCTCCGAGCATACTGACCAGGCCAGGCTTCAACATTGACCGATACTACTTTGCCTAGTTTCCACATATTCCTAGGTACATTTGCTTCCTTTAACACTAAGATATCACCCACTTGAACGTTTATAGTTTTATTTTGCCATTTGTACCTAGACTGCAAGTGATAAACATATTCAGTCCGAATGCTTGAATAGTTGATTTTAACCAGCAACTTGCTCCGAAATGGTGAAGACTAATGCTCCCTTTTCTCTTCTCTTTTGCATTTTCTCTGTGTTGGTTGATTCATGATTTGATGTAGAAGAAAATAATTCCAACTTCTTTACGCGGTTTCTCTTCTCATAACAATCACCGACATTGTCAGAAATATTGGCACTGCGCAATAGAATGCCTTCAGGCTACGTTCTTATATTGCTTGGGATGGGTGTAAGGAGCTCTTTTTCGGGGATTTCGCGGGTCCCTCAAGTTGTGTATCTCTGTTAAATAGAAAGGCTCTTGTTGAATAATCTGTATAGTATGAAGTCTTCTTCACCCGCCCACAGCTCATTAGAATGTCTGATGATGATTCAGTATTGTATAATCCTGAAACTAATAAACTAAGAAAATGTTTTGTTAGGCTTTTTCTTTCTGAAAAAAACGACCCTTACATAAAGTCTACGAAGTAAAGTGACATTCACATAAGCTGAAAGCTTTCACTTAAAAAAAAAAACTAAATAAAAACAAAATATCATGTTTTAGATAAAAAATTATTATCATTAGTATGCTCATTAAACTCAATCTACCATTATTATTTTTTAGTTAATGTAACACGAAATCTAACAACATATCTCGTTTATGGATAAATACGTATATTTATTACAAATGTAATAGTATAATCTTATTAATCAATCTTTAAATATATCAAAATATAAAACTTACCTTGGCTCATCCTCATCTGCAAACGCGAGGTACTCCATTTTATCTTCTTGTTTAACTTCTATCTTTGGTTCATCTTTGATGTCGTTTATGGATAAATACGTATATTTATTACGAATGTAATAGTATAATATTATTAATCAATCTTTAAATATATCAAAATATAAAACTTACCGGGCTCATCTGCATCTGCAAACGCGAGGTACTCCATTTTATCTTCTTGTTTAACTTCTGTCTTAGGTTCATCTTTGATGTCTTCTTTTTACCTCTTCTTTCACTTCCGCCATCGATTCTTCTTTGATAGTTTCTAATTTGATCCATCCAGATGAGTTGCTGTCGGACTCACTGCTGCTGGTTGGCGGATTATTTTCTTGAGTTATTTCTGAAATGAAGGAGCATAAATCGTTTAGACCGCTTGCTATGCTTAGAACTAGGCATAATTCAAATTAGCAGAGACTGCTTAATCTTATATACGACAGACACTGTCTATAAAGAAAGTGGCAGACACCGTCAGGAAAAACGCCAAGGAGAATCTAAAATTTTGCAACACAATGTTACAAAACAATATTGCAAACCTATGATATAGTTTTTAATGAATACGAATACACTAAGATAACATTAAATTAGTTTTTATAAACCACATTAATTTCGAGATGTTTACACCGGAAACGGAAGTTGTTGATGCCGGTTTACGGAAAACATTGTTATTCTCGCTTTTTCGTTCCTTCATCCCGAAAAAGGATGCATCATCGATGGAATAGTTACATTTCCTTATTTTTGATCAACACATTTCAATTCTCAGTTTGTATCTTTCCATCAAACAATAATCCAGCGAATAACATATCTTTTAACTGTTTACAAAATTATTAACACAAATGACTCTTGATAATTATTCTGCCTAATCATGATATATTTAACGTTCTTAAACATAAATCCTAAGATGCTTGAAATAGGATTAAAGTTTCTATTTGTAATATCTTATTTTTTAAGTTACTATACAATTGAATCAAGTAGTAACTGTATCAATTGAATCAGCTATGGACGGTATCATATTGATTTCATAAAATTTAGAAAGAAATTGAATACAATATAAACATACCTTTCTTCAGTTCTGGAAGAACAATATCCTTTTCTTGTTCAGCCTCTTAAAAGGAGACTAGAACTTTTTTCTCACTTCATTTAAAACATCTAATTTGATCAATTTTCGTTTCTTACCTCGGACTAGTGCCGGGCATACTAATTTATCCGCATTTGATGAGCAAGGCGTTTCCATGTTTTGTTCCTCTTTTATTAAAGCAGAAAATAAAGAATGACATTGATAAAAATTCGGCATTTTATACTGTTCCATCACGACTAAATCACCAGAAGTTGGCTTTTTTTTTCTAAATATTTGCTTGTTTCCCATCCTCATTCCATGAAATAAAAACAGATGTTGAACTTTGAACAATAGATACACACTGATATTCAACACGCAATTTAAAGTGACCGTTTACTGATCGCTTTATCATATTCATATAATTGCCTTCAATAAGAACACGAGAACTGGTCAATGAAACTCAATCATACATTAATTAATTTACTGATAAAATCCTCTACGTCACGAACTGTCATTCGTAATCTGGCTGTTGTTCACACGACTGACACTAAAGGTCAGGTGTATGCATATTCAAACTTCTCATCGTCTTCAAATTTCTACTCACTTTTAGTACCATATTTCCTCTATATTTACTACTTATTGTATTATAACATCCGGCACCCGGGTCTTTCCTCTTCAAGCAATTTCGGGTTGATCTGGATTTTCGGCAATGACAACATGTTGTTTAATCTTCAACGATGAGATCATGTCATGTAGCTTAGAATCAGTCATTGTAGCTGACATCAGTCAAACTGACAACGACTTAAATTGGTACAAATTAATGTACATCCAATGCTCAACAAACACAACAACGCGTAATACCGGAACATAAACCTCACTGACAAAGGCAACAGTAGTAACAAGTACACATAGATAAGTATCTCGAACAAAAGTATCAATATACGTTCTTTTTTCTATGACATTTGAGAGCCTTTCTATCAACCTGTAATTGTCGTCTCTGCTGTCCTTCTCTGGCTACATACCTTCTGATATACCCCCAAACAACTCCTCAAACACATTATTCACCTGAGCGATGGATCAAAAATATATTATAGCCTCCGGCTCCCGGGTCTCACCTCTTCAAACCATTTCGGGTCCATCTAGATTTTCGGCAATGACAAGATGTTGCTTAATCTTTTAACAATGAGATTGATGTTGGGAGTTTCCTACTTACCCTGGCAAGATCTTACCGCTTTTTTTGCCATCCCTACATGCACGACCAGCCTGTTGCCAGAATTGACAGAACCCTTCCGGATTCCCAAAATTACAACAACGCGTAATACCGGAACATCAATCCCACTGCCAAAGGCAACTGTAATAACAAGTAAACTTAGATTAGTTTTTCATCCTCAAAATTATCTGTTCTCCATAGTATGTGTCAATGGATATTTTACAACATACCTAAAGGCTATGTAGTCATATACCGTATTGAATATCTTATGCAGCATCGCTATTACCGGATCGCTACCTGCCTTTAGCACCTCAGCGGTTTGACATCAGTTCCTAGTGCTTTCCTGTTTTTCATACTCGCGATTACCCTTTTTAATTTCGTCTGTTGTTATTTTCCCTTTGGTCCGATTGTGGAATGTCTAGCAACGCCTCCGGTTCGTGTGGGAATTTGGTGTTAAGATGTGCTTCGAAGTGTTCTTGCGGACCTCTTCTTTGTATGGGTGTATCCACTTTTTTCTTTGACCATACTGAAGGGTTTGTTTCCTTTACCTTCTATTTCTCGTACATATTTAAGGAGGTTGTGGCTATTTTGTTAAAGTCCATTTATATTTCCTCTACGATTTAACAATATTGAAAACAATATTTGCTATAAAAACATCTACTGACGAGCCAAAGAAACTTTACAATCGATACTTTAAAGTATAATTCAAAAACGGTTACAGCTACACAGACAAAAATTTGGCTGAATGAATTCACACTACACAGCAGCAGAAAACCGAAGTTTCAAAACCGTAATGACTTTTTACCTTGAGTAAATTGCATAAAAAGTACTCACGTACTCAATAACGAGTGTGTTCACTCTTCTTGGCATAGAGGTAATCTGTCGATTGATTCGATACTGGGGAAATTTGTTCCACTCATCAATGAGCATCTGGCACAGCTGGCGTAAATTCTGGGGTCCTGGTTGTCTGGATCGCACCTTCCGATCCAGATAATCCCACAGGTGCTCTATCGGATTCATGTCTGGATTGTAGGCTGGCCAGGGAATGGTAACAATGTTGTTGATCTGCAGGTGATCTGTGGTTCGCCTGGCTGCATGTGGACGTGCGTTATCATGCATAAATACGCCATTGGGGTAGAGCGTGCGGTGTCACGACTTCATCGATGTATCGCTGTGATGTAAAATTATCCTCGATAACAACCAGCTGAGAGCTCCAACCGAATTTAATGGCCATTGTTACGAACGTTGTTGGAACATATACAATTTTAGTTAGGGTATAGTTTTAATTTCAATCATATGTGAATTTCATTCTTATCGAAAATTGTATAATGATGCAAATACAAAATAACGAACCAATATTTTTACTTAATGCTTGAACATTCATTTATAGATAAACTAAATAATAAATAATATGTATGCTTATCTGTAAGTGTAACTTTGCGAAAACACTAAGATATAGTTGTGGAATGGCCAATTGTGCAAAAAAAATGTAAGTTGATAGTTCTGGTAACAGATGATCAAACCAAAGCTACAAACATTATATGTACATTGAATTTATTAAATAGTCTTTGATTTTACACGACAAATAAGGGCATCAATCGGGTTCCTTTCAACTGAATCACAGTACTGCTCATCGACAGCTCTCATTTGAATCTTCCGCTCGTACCACTGCTCGTATCACTTGTGTGATAAAAGTGAAAGTGAAAGTGAAAGTCCGTCCTGTGAACAATATCGCTTAATGTGGCATATTGTGGCATTTAACTTTGACTACATCTTTCTTACAACAATCACATTCTACAGTAATATCCGGTGCTGCCCCAAAGTATGCCATATGCTTTTGAATGAAAATCCACAGTCTCTAATATGAATATTGATATGAGTCTGATTCTCGACTTTGGTTGACCCGGGAACTTCTCATCTAGGTCAAGCTATAGTATCCGGTGCTGACCAAAGAATGCCGTATGCTTTTGAATTAATTACCAACAGTCTCTAACTTGAATATTGATATCAGGCTGCTTCTCGACTTTTTGGTGGACCCGGGAACTTCTCGTCCAGGTCAGGCTATAGTATCCGGTGCTTCCCAAAGAATGCCATATGCTTTTGAATGAATAACCCATAGTCTCTTACCTGAATATTGATATCATGCTGCTTCTCCACTTTGGTTGACCCGGGAACTTCTCATCCAGGTCAGGCTATAGTATCCGGTGCTGCCCAAAGAATGCCATATGCTTTTGAATGAATAACCCACAGTCTCTAACTTGAATATTGATATCAGGCTACTTCTTGACTTTTGTGAACCCGGGAACTTCTCATCTAGGTCAAGCTATAGTGTCCGGTGCTGCCCAAAGAATGCCGTATGCTTTTGAATGTGTAGCCCACAGTCTCTAACTTGAATATTGACATGAGGCTTTTTCTTGACTTTAGTGGACTCGGGAACTTCTCATATAGGTCAAGCTCATTGGGCAGCCGACCGATTTCACATTCGGGTTCTCAAGCCAGTAGAGAGCGCCCCATTGGTGACAAATGCACATAATCAAAATAAAGGTCTTGGTCGTCGGGGTTAGCGAACGTGTGTTCAGGGGTTTACCTTGGCGGTCGCACGGTCGCGTATGCGACTAACTTTTGTGTCGGGCGACTAACTTTTCAGAGTTAGTCGCCCGACGCGCGACTAACTTTTTGGCTCATTTAAAAATAATTCCCTAGTTAAATATTTATTTAGGCAGAAATCAGTTCAACTTAAGCAAAACTTGAGTATCGCTCGCGCCTTCGGCGCTCGCATTATGGCTTCATGTAACATAATTCACTCTTATCTGGAAGTACCATTAAGACATCAGCAGGGAACATTTGAGGTGCGTTATTTGGCAAATTTCCTTGGTCGCAACTTTGGAAAGAGTTCGCCCTCGACGGCGCATTGATTTTTCAGATGTCAGGAGTATGTGCTCGCAGGTCCCCCTTCTCCATTCATACGGTAAACTATACTCTTCAAATCATAGTTTTGATTGAATCTCCTGACAAAAAAAATCGCTCGCTCCTACGGCGCTCGCAGTCACAAAACGTCATTTGATTGATAGGACACTCCAAGCATTTCAGTTATGGTGTATCATCATCATTCATCTACCTATACTTGAGCGTAATGGGGTTTTCGGGCGCCGTTCAGTGTCTGAACGCAACGCGCCAAAGGGCGCACAATTTTAAAGCGCCAATTCATCCTTCAAGTGTGTCTTGTATCGATCTGGATAATTATATAATCTGAATGATTTTATTACCCTCGACATGTATTACGGCTAAGAAAAACCCGGGCGACTAACTTTTCGGTCGGGCGACTAACTTTTTGGAGTTAGTCGCCCGAACGCGACCATAGTCGCCCGAACGCGACCATCAAATTGCGGTTAAGGTAAACCCCTGTGTGTTGCACCACGCTGGCACGACCCCGCGTCCTTGCTCACCTGTGCTATTGCTTCGTTTAAGTCGTCCATCCTAGCGTTGAAGGCGGTGGACGGCACATGGTCATTGTCCTTACGGTAATATCGGCAGCGGGGCAGCTCTTCAGAAAACACAATCGATGCGCGATCCAATACGGATCTTACCTCAGTGTTGAACGCTATAACTAAAGTGCGGAAGTCTTTCAGAGACTTGTCCTCGTCATTGGTGCCCAGATGTACAACCAACATTTTAACCTCTGGTTGGTCAGAGGTTTAACCCAATTCAACCGCTTTCAACCGCTATTTAACCAACTCAGAAAATCTGCCCCGACATTTTCCTTTCCCGGAATGTCTTCTAGAACCATATCGTACGGCTGCAACAGAAAAGCCCGCCTTATAACCAGTATAGAAATTTCTAACACTTTACCCTCAAGCAAAGCACCCAGATACGTTGCCCATGAACTTTGAGGCCATCCTCGAAGCTTAACATTGACTTCAAATCGTCATAAATAAGAATCGATGTCATCCTTATCACTCTTAAACTTTGGAAGTTTAGGCATATGACCAACATTTGAAGCATTTGACACGCCTTACTCATTAATTCGGTACGACGTAGCGCAAGTTCTGCTAATACACGTTCGTGTTCACACCTTCGAGCACGTTCCTCCCTTTCCATAGACTGCTGTTGAATGACAAAATCAGCTAAAGCTTTGCCCGAAAGCCCTAACTCTTCTCCAAATGTGCGAAAGTCTTCTGCGGTTGACATGGTTTCAAGAGTTTGAGCAACGTCTAATGTATCTTGTTCCTTGCTACAAGTAGTCATACCAACTAACTAGTTGAATGAAATCGTTTCAAAACGAAATCCCCAGTTTGCCCTGCAGCAACGCTGTAAACCCAGTCTGCTTTCCGCGAATCTGCAATAGAATTGAAATTCTAACCGTCTAACAACAATAGATGCAAGACAAAATCAGCACCAGGCCGCTAGGTCCGCGACCCTGAAACTACAGCTCCTTCAATTCGAGCTGAGAAACCACCGGACTAAAATTATTTAAAGTCCTGATCACTGCATCCGTAGTCCAGTACGCCTTTTCCGCGAAACTGTTAAATTAAAACGCCGGTTCGCTACCGCTTCTCGAACCTGAAACACCAAAGCTGCTAGCCCACAACTTTGAAACCCAATCTCTAATAATAATTAGGACTGAAACCGTTGTTATATGAAACAACCAAGCACCGATACACTAAGGCTGTGTCTGAAAATATTGTTTTAAAGAAATTCTGACACCCGAGTGTCAAAGCCCAACCGTAAAGGGTCGCCAATAATCGCTTAAACTTCAAGTAGAACCGCTACTATATACAAATAATTGATGGTCAGCTCCTTATGCTTTTGAATGAATAACCCACAGTCTCTAACTTGAATATTTATATGAGGCTGCCTCTTGACCTTGGTGGACCCGGGAACTTCTCATCCAGGTAGAGCTATAGTATCCGGTGCTGCCCAAAGAATACCATATGCTTCTGAATGAATAATCCACAGTCTCTAACTTGATATCAGGCTGCTTCTCGACTTTGGTGGACCAAACAAATTATCAATTTTCAATAACTTTCTATCTTATTTTACGATTCAAATCAATTCCTCCTGTTGATTTCAATTCAAACATAAACGTTAGCATATACCAGCCCCTTCCCATAATTTGTAAGAATATATTTGATGGAATAACCATTGTTTTAAGAATTAAAAGCCCATTCTAAAATAATTTGTTACACAAATAATGCCAACGATATATTGGATATTAAAGTTTAAAGTATTACTTACAAAATTACTACATGCAACATGAAAGAAAAAAATTACGTAATGCGTGGTTGCAGTAGGCGTTTGCGTGTCACTCACTTTCACAAATAATAAACTGTTTATTTATATAATTTTATTCATTTAATATCATCTTGCCGATACACTGTGTACACAAAACGACTATTTAAAATCGTTTATGCTTAAAAAGACTTGCAAACAATTTATAAAATGGTATTGTAAAGATATATTTTAGTTTCCGACGAGGACCATACTCTCAAAGGAAACATGTTTGATTATACATTTTTATATAAGAAATTCCAATCCGTCATAAAGTCGGTGTAAATTAAAATATATAGTTTGTTGTTTTATGAGGGAGATTTCTCGCGCCAATAAACTACCGAATCAACCGAATTATTACTCAAGATTGGTTTTCATTTTAAAATAATATACTTACCTATGATTGATCCTATCAAAAGCATCAAGACTAAAAGTAATATTGCATAGTTCAAGTCTCTCATTCTTAGATTGTTTTCGTATTAAAACCTCACTAAAAATATAACTGATGAATTTAGTAAGTCGAACAATATTTAAACGATTTCACGATTTTAAAATCTAACTTTTGCGAGACGGATGACTCATATTCGTATAAGCAAATGAAAGGCTAAATGCACAACGGTACTAAATATATTTAGATATTTTCGTTTTCAGAAAAAAATGATTGAAATATATTCTAAATGGTCTATCACAAAACTATTTACATGCGTTTTGTCCATAGATAGCATGCATATTTTTCAAATAAATGTTTGACTATGTAATATGATATGAATAAAGCGTAATATGAGGAATATCATAAAAACAAAATTTAAATGTTTTATATAATACCGAAGTAAACACATAAAAGCATGGTTGCTGCCTGTGTTCGACACAATGCTGAATATTTACTATGTACGTTGTATTGGGGTAAATGCTTCTCATGGGATTGATCTTGTCGAAAAAAAAAACATTTAAAACATACCTCGATATCTCAGATTCCATTTGCCTACAGTGCCCTGGTAAAGCCTTATCGTGCAAGTTCAGATAACGTTTCAATAATATTATACCATTATTGTATTATTAGTGACTGTGATATGGCCTTCCAAGTTTGTTGGAACTCGCCGCTGGCCGAACTCATGGCTCTCCTTAATCAATAGAATAATGTACGCCTGATTTCTTTGTAGTCCTCCCTGAATGTATCTTGTATACTCGTATTGCATTGTGTTTTGCGCGCTTATGAAGTCCTTGGCCATTTTGATGGTTGCTGCATATTTCTAACCTGAGAACCTCACAATAACTAATCGAACACACGCTTAAAATTAAGAGGAATGAAGTTGAATCTGAACCAATGTGTGCTCATTCTTTAGAGCCGACGTGATCTTCTTGTAGCGTTCGCTTTGAAGTGCTTCTTTATTGTCTGGCTTCGATGGTATCACTTCGATGACTAATTTGACTGCGGCATGTATCGAAGAAGGAGGCGTTCCATGGTATCATTGAGAGTATGCCACCTTGTTTGCACATGACCCACGAAATGTAGCTGTTCATCCATTCCAAGATCGTGATGCACGTTGTATATTTCCACGGAATTAAAAGGCATATTTATATTCTTTATTCATATATCATATTACAATATAACCTTATTTTATTTAATAACAGAGTATGTAACATTAATACTTTATATGATTTCTTCCCTGACACTATCGTTGTCGCTATCGTGATCCTTGCGCCTCCGTTTGCAAAACACACATGAACACGCATGAACACGCAGCTGCGTTCAGTCGTGTCATACAAGTGCACACGCCGCCATAAACGTACGTAATCAGCAACCAGAGTGTCATCAGCATCATAAACACAATGACAATGCCGATAAAAATGAACAACAAAGGCATGTAGATGTTCTTGACGGGCTTCAAGGGGCGGTCCGTCATCATGATGACGTTCATAGTTGCAGTTTTTGTCATTGTTGGCCGAGGAGACGTCGCGTTCACTCGGCGTTTGGTGGTGATAAAGGGGGTCCCTTTCTTTTGTTGCTTTCATCGGCTAGGACTCCTCTGGGGGTTGGTCGTGGGATATTTTGCTCTTCGTGTGGCTCTTTATCCTCAATATCTGAAACTTATGTATTCAGTTCAGTTGAGATGTATGCCGAAATTTTATCAAATACAGAATCGATAACAACCACAAGACCTTAAGGTTTGACTTTAAAGGCACAGCTCTCTGTTTCTTTTTCAACTATATTTTTCATCGATGTCCGATGTGTAAACACTTTGATGAAGAGCATGATTTTTTAGTTTCTCAGCAATAACGGTACATATTTTAATGAAATGTTCACATAAAACTGATACAATATTATGCATACACCTAGAGCTACTTTTTATAAAAGTGTGATGCATAAAAGCTGTCATAAGATCTCTGTGTCGTCTTAGAATCACTTGGAGGTTTAGAGTACCATTACTATTTCGGTTCACACAGAGAAAGTGTGATACAATAGCAAACATTTACACTCGCTACTATAATTTTTCTTCGCCGTTGTTATCCATCGTAGCAGTTTTATTTGTGTTAGCCATAGTATCCTTGACCATTGCTGTAACGCTTTCGGAAAATGTCTTTAATTGGTCCGAAACGGTTCTAATCTCATTAGGTAATCGTGTAGTGCTCGTGACACACTGGAACAGGAGCTGCTTTCTTTTTTTGTAGTTTTTTCGCTTTTCGTCATGTTAGCGCGCGTGTTACTCGACGATGCAGCCCTGGTATATGGTTTCTTTGTATTTTCGTTCCACGTGGGCTCGGCATTTTGTAATTTTTAATTTGAAACAAAATTAGAATTTAATATTATAATAATAATAAAACCGTCATTTATATAGCGCTTTTACAACACATATTGATTATGGCGCTTACAATAAGACATATATGATAATAATAAAATGTAATACAATAATACAAGGAATAACTTTACAAACTAAAAGGTACTTTCACATAGATTAAAATAGTATATAAGAAAACGATCTAGACCGGTTCGTTGAAAACGGACTTGAAAGTTCGATGACACATTTGGTGTACCAAAAGGCCCTTTTAGTGTCCATCCGAGGAGTGAACGAATGGTGTATGGTTCCTTTGGTTTGCCGCGCCGCTCCTCCAGGCTCCAAAATACTTCAGGCACGTCACTCCCTATAAGCAAAGTCCCTTTTAGCGTTTATTTTAGGGAACGAGATACCCGATAAATGAGGCCACCGATGTATAGCGGATTCCGAAGGAAGATTGGCTAACGAGATGGGCAACTGATTGACCGAAAGGACACTTTCAAGACTAACCGACTCAGATTTGTCAATGGAATTAACCGTTAGACTTAATTGACACCCCTGTTCGATACGGGTTTGATTTTAGGTACAGATACTGTATAATCTGGGGCTACCCGTAACATGTAGTTCCTTAAGCAGGCGTTTATCACAAAGTGTGACATCCGAATCTGAAAAAAGTAGTGCGTATGTTTCTACACTTTTACCATGATAATCTATACACACAGGGACGATTCTAAGTGCGACCTGACTACTAGTACAATGCACGTTTGTAGTGGACACCTCATTTCCAGTCATGCTTTATTTCATTTGCTTGATTACTGCTGTTACGATTTGCATCGAAATAGCAGACTTGCAAGATTACACCCCAATGGAAAATATCGTATGAAAGAGAGAATAGGAATAAGAATAAACATGACCGAGTTAAATTTATTGGTCTATTATTCAAAGACAAAACTAGCTAGGGACTGGCAACGCTCGGGCGAAAAAACATATTTTTGATAATATGTTTGTTCAAATGGGTCTATTGCCTATTTGTCAATGGAGAACCTGAGGAGAACCTCGATCCGCGTACAGGTCTATATAAACATATAAATTAAAACGAATTGAATTAATACCTTTGTCATACCACCCTCCGTAGTATAGTACTCAGGAGGCGTGTGCAACGACACCATACCGGTGAAATCACCCATCATGATACACAAATATGCTGGGTTAAGACCATTGTGAATGATTGCACCTAATGCAGACTTAATTTCAAGATACGACACAATGTAATAGGTTGCTACGACCATTGTATATTCCATACGCGATGCCTCTTCTGCACAGTCACACGTTTTCTTTACATTGAACATTCCGCAAAACACATTACTTAACGCCAGGTTAAGATTATTTATTTTGTTCTTAACTAGGGTACTGTTCACCATATACAACATACCATATAAGTGAGACTTGTCTTTCTGTCGCCCAAGGGTTGAAAGAACACCAACGTTATTGTGCATGTAGTCCAAGGTTTTTGTGAAAAAGTTTTGCATGTAATGAACAAAATCATCCCCACCAAAGCGAGTGTTTACTATTTTATTGACTTCCCCTTTGAATTTCTTTGAAAATGTTGACACATCATAGTCTTCAAAGACGTAGTCGTTTCTGTTTATGCTAAACATCTCCTCCATATACCCCTGATATGTCATTGTGCGAGAACTGTGCTATTTCATCTTTTAACCGTTTGTTCTTCTTCTCAGTACGCTTCGTATTTTGAGCACGACATCCTGTATCAAACTTCGAATGATTGACCAAGTTTCCTGATTGCTTCTTCATTCCCAATTCGCAAATTTGGATCATGGCAAATATATCGGAAACCGCCCTGAAATCACAAAGATTCGTAAACCTAAGAAAGACGTACAACTGACTCGGGTTGGTAATACCTATGACAGAAATCAGTGGACACCAAAACTTGGACATTGGATCAATGACAACGCCATTGTCGTCGACAAGATTTGAAAGACACCGATCCCTATCTGTTTCAAAGATACCCTCCAAATTGCCAAACAATAAAGGAAAATAAGGGTCAGTGATTTCGACATGCCTCACTCCCAAATTATTTTCATTGTTATAGTAGCACGAAATTTAAGAAAATATCTCGTTAATGGATAGATACGTATATTTATTAAAAATGTAATAGTATTATCTTATTACTCAATATTTAAGTATATCAAAATACAAACTTACCTGGATTTTCATCAGGCTTATCCGCATCTGCAAACGTGAGGCAGTTCATTTTCTCTTCGTGTTTAGCTTTTATCGTAGCTTAGAACTAGGCCTGATTCAAATTAGCAGACACTGCTTAATCTTAGATACAACAAACACTGTCTATAAAGTTTGCAGACACTGCGAAAGATATTGGCAGACACTGCCAGGCAAACGGCGAGGAGAATCTAAAATTGTGCAACACAATGTTACAAAACAATATTGCATAACCTATGATATATTTTTTTAATGAATACGAATACACTAAGATGAGAAAAATTAGTTTTTTTGTTAAATGAATACGAATACACTAAGATGAGAAAAATTAGTTTTTTATAAGCCACATTAATTTTGAGATGTTTACACCGGAAACGGAAGTTGTTAATGCCGGTTTACGGAAAACATTGTTATTCTCGCTTTTTCGTTCCTTCATCCTGAAAAAGGATGTACCATCGATGGAATAGCTACATTTCCTTTTTTTATCAACAAATTTCAATTCTCAGTTTGCATCTTTTTATCAAACAATAATCCAGTGAATAACTGTTGATAAAATTATTAACCCAATGATTCTTGACAATTATTCTGCCTAATCATGATGTATTCAACGTTCTAAAGCATAAATCCTAAGACGCTTGAAATAACATTAAAATTTCACTCTGCAAAATCTTGTTTTTTAAGTGACTATACAATTGTTACTATACAATTGAATAAAGTAGTGATTAACTATTAACTGTATTATATTGATTTAATGCAATTTCGATAGAAATTGGATATAATATTAACTTACCTTTCTTTGCTTCTGGAAGGAACAATTTCCATTTCTTGTTTAGCCTCTTCAAAGGAGACTAGAACATTTTTTCTCCAGTGAATAACTCTTAACTGTTGACAATTATTAACCCAAATGATTCTTGATAATTATTCTGCCTAATCATGATATATTCTACGTTCTTAAGCACAATTCCTAAGATGCTTGAAATAACATTAAAATTTCACTCTGCAAAATCTTGTTTTTTAAGTTACTATACAATTGAATAAAATAGTGATTAACTATTAACTTATCATATTGATTTGATGCAATTTAGGCATTGTAAAGATATTTTCGATTTTTTTGCCATCCCTACATGCACGACTAGCCTGTTGCCAGAATTGACAGAACCCTTCCGGATTCCCAAAATTACAACAACGCGTAATACCGGAACATCAATCCCACTGCCAAAGGCAACAGTAGTAACAAGTAAACTTAGATTTTCATTTTGCAGAAAATTATCAATATGCGTTATTTTGTGTTTTCATCTATGGCACTTGAATACAATTCTATCAATCTGTAATTGGCGTCTCTACTGTCCTTCTCTTGCCTTCTGATATACCCTCAAACAAATCCTCAAACACATTATTTACCTGAGTGATCGATAAATATTATGTTTTAGTTTCCGACGAGGACCATGCTCTCAAATGAAACATGTTTAATTTTACTTTTACATAAGGATTTAAGGATAGAAAAATGTTTTCAATAATTACCTGAAACTAAAGAAAATCGTTGTACTGTTCTAGTCTTTATTTTAAACTCATTTTCAATAAATTGTTAGGATACACAGACTTTTCTACATATAATTGACATATTTTAAATCATTGTAGCTCCTCGATTATTTGAACAACACAGAATGTTTGATTTGACACATAAAAGCCCTTTGGGCTGATCGTGTATTTCACTCAAACATTTTCATACTTAACATATCCAAGATAGGGTCCATGTTTTGAGGAGTGAATGTGTATTTCCTTGTCTTACTAAATCTTAGATAGTACAGTTGTTATAAGCATAAACGTAAAGCATTAATAGAAGCTTACATACATAAAATTGAAAAGAAAAAAAAAACTGAATAGTATTGCAAAGACGAGAACAATTTATCTGAACCTGTTTAAGGTGATTAATCATTGTATAAGTGCACAGGACAGCAAATTTCGTTGAATATGAGATATAATTACGTTAACGTTAAACATATGCCCACACAAGCGAGCAATACCATGAACATTGACACCTTACCCTTGCCGTGTGTTCTATACGTATTGTAGCGGTAAATTCCGATTCGTCATAAAGCAGGTGTAAATTAAAAGGTATAGTTTGCTATTTTACGAGGGAGATTTCTCGCGCCCATAGACACCGAATCAACACGGCCGTGACAATATGTAATATTACAATTATTTGCAATAAATGAGATTAGGTTTCCGTTTTCATTCTGAAATATTATATCTTAAATTGAAATGAGTGGCAATACTGTTTGCGTTAATACTCAAATTGATTTTCATTTTACAATAATATACTTACCCATAATTGATCCTATCAAAAGCATCGAGACTAAAAGTAATATTACATGAAGTCTCTCATTCTTCGATTATCGAGAAATCACTCCAATAAAGAAACTGATGAATTTAGTAAGTCGAACAAAATTTATACGAATATAAAACCTAATTTTTGCGAAACAGACGACGCAGAAATTTTCAGCAAGTGAAAATCGTTATGCATAACGGTACTGAATGTATTTACATATTTTTGCTTTCAGAAAAAAATGTTCGAAATGGTTTTTCACAGCAATTTCCATGTGTTTTGTCTATAAAACTTGCATATGTTTGAATAAATGTTTGACTGTCATATGATATGAATAAAGCGTAATGTGATAGAAACAAAAACCATATAATTTAAATGTTTTATATCATACCGAAGTAAACACATAAAAGCATGTTTGCTGCCTGTGTTCGGCACAATGCTTAATATTTACTAAAAGTATGTTGTATTTAGGTTAATGCACATTCTTCATGAATCACATGGGATTGATTAAAAAAATATTAAACATACCTCGATATCTCATCTTCCACGGTGCCAACATTTCAAAAAAAAATTTGCATACAATCTGTTCCACTGCACTTTATAATTAGTGTTCCCGGTGAAGCACTGAGTCAAATGTGTCGTACTGTGCGGCAATTTCGAATATATGTGTCCTTTTACTAAGTTTCCTTTTACTTACATAGGTAGTCGTCACAATATATCTTCTCAGAAAACCTGGTCATTTTAAAATATTTGTTAAGTGTCAGGCATATCACAGTTTGATGAACCATCAATTAAAGATAGATTTTATTTTTAGAATATTCCCTGCTAAAGTTCATTTGCCAATTAACATTTAATATTTTTTAAACAACTTATATTTTCGTTTAACCTTATCATAAAAGATAACGCTTCAGTAATATTATACCATTATTACATTTGTTATTTGTAATATGGTCATCCAGGTTTTTAGGAACTCGCTGCAGGCCGTACTTATGGCCATCGTTTAAACATGGACTAGAATGCACGCCAGATTTCTTTGTATTTCTTCCTGAATTTGTTGTCTTGTATCCTCATTTTGCATCGCGTTTTGCGCGTTTATAAAGTCCTTGGCAATTTCGATAGTGCGCTTAATATTTCTAACCTGAGAACCTTAAATAACTTACCATACCATAGTACGCATCGCTCTTTACTCTTGAAGATTTCATTTTATTCAAAATGCCTTTTATGACTGGCCCAACGTCAATGTCCCCGCTCCGCATGTGATTATATTGCGACATCTATTTTTACTCTGCTGAACTAAGGGCACTCACTGTGTCCCCTTTGACAAAACGTAGGAGTATTTTGATGAGGTCGACCATGTTTTGATGCAAGCAGTGTATCAAGAGGCCTGATTTCGGGAATACAGACAGGTATGAATCAAACACCGGTTTAACACTTAAGAGAAAAATAATCTGAACAAATCTGTCCTCATTCTTTAGAGCCGACTTACAGTATTGAAAAACTGATCATATTAACCATTACAACATACTGTACTTATCTCACAATATATGTTTATAGATTACTAATTTTAGAAAATTTGGAGGAACGCGGTATACACAAACCTCGCGACACAATTAGCCCCCCCCCCCTTTTTTTCAATTACAAAACAATCAAATAACAACACGTCATTAGGGATTTAAAATCCTAAAAATCGTCTTATGAGTGTCTGATATCATGTGTTTTATCATTATCTAAAACGACCTAAATTTCTAGCTGTGAGAAACAGTTGCAATCCCAGATAAAAACAATTGGTAAAACTTGGCGCGATTGATCGCCTTGTAGTTGGGCGATCACCGCTGACATGGATCGGGCCATGTACTCCTATCGGCGTTCCATTGATCGTTGTAACACATTTGCGCAGGATAGTCCCATTGAGAGATTTAATGCATAAATATCCTCCAGTGATAGAGTACTTATTGTAAGTAATATTACATCTCCCTTTCTGAATAATGCACAGTTTTTATATATACCGTACTCGCTCGGGT
>LQRL01017922.1:0-10223 GCA_001703475.1 Hydroides elegans | reverse complement strand
GCAACTACATTTTCGTTGAAATTGAGTAAAGGGCATATCGGTTCTTAGAATATTGTTACCCATGTATTAGTCTAAAGTTAACCATTTATATGCCCGTATATGCCTATTTTTTTTTCAATTTTTATATGTGAATCGACAACTCAAGAAGATCGTAGATATGCACCCTATGAGTGCCCTCTAGTTAGATATAATATCTCCGGGTATAAATCTCGATATAATTAGTAAGTAACTATATCCGTGTTGATCGGACACTTTAATTTCTTCATAGGCCTCTAGAAAATTTGCGGACGATTACATCACTTTTAAATGCACGAGAGTGTCAGACATTGTAATGAATCTGGGGTTGCACTTGATTAATTTACTTATTGCAATTATTTATCATAGAATTCTTTAATTTTCACCGTCTTTAGCCATGTTTACGAAATTCAAAATGGAAAATTTAAACAAATGTACATGTATTACATGTCATAATATTGATTGATAGGGCTAAAACAATCTAGTTACGGCTGCTTGTAAGACTTTACATCCTTGGTCAATGTGAGTCAAATTGTAATTCACAATAGTCTATGTAGTTGAAACAGAACTGATTGATCAGTAATGGTTTCAAATAGCGTTTTTATACATTTTCCCACGGTTAAATATACATAAATCGCGGTATCGTTTTTGGCAGATGAAGTCATGTGGTAACATATACATAAAATATACATGATTAGTTTTTTTCCAATATGTCCATCACCTAAGTAACAAGTGCCTGAAACCATGACATCATGTGACATACGTTTCGCGGTTTTCGACAACGATCGTTCATTTTAATGTTAACTGTGGTTAACCACAGGTCGTAGCATAAACGAAGGGGGTCAAAGGGTGCAAATATGTCACGAGGATCATGTCAAATGAAAGAAAAATCTTGCTCGCCTTTTTTTTTAAATATCTAATTTTGCATTTTTTTGTATCGCGCGGACCCAATGTAATTTTATAACGAGGCTATATGGACGTGTTTAAATCAGCAATATTTCGTTGATACGAAACCCTAGGGTAAAATCATATGCAAAATTTTAAACAAATGAGGATGATACAAAAAAAAAAAGGTTTTAAAACGTTTGGAAACCGGTTGGTACCAGTCGAGTATTAAACCCCAAAGAAGACCCAAGAATGTAGAACGTTCTTTATCAAATGCAATGACGCTATTTCGCACTGAATAACTTTAACCAATCTTGCGGTTTGTTAGATTGGCACTATTTTCAATGAACTTTGGATGAAAACAGCACGATAAGTCTATGGTCTTTGATCCATGCGTGTGATCCATGTTTAATGTTGAATTACTTTTAGATAATACATTTCCACAAAGTAAAACTGCGATTTAGCTTTTGAAATACGAATTTGGCGACTATCGTTCTTCTGGTATTTTGGGCGAATTCGGCTAACGCAATACATAAGTAGTGTTAACCAAGCCTAAGGCTCGAAATCCCTCAGGCCACGGGTAGAACGGGGGCCTGAATGGCCTCTGTGAAAATATGATTTCGAGGCCCTGAAAGCCTGCAACAAAGCTGGCTTAATCTCACACATAAAAACCACCACACTTCCTCTCGAATCTGTGAGATGAACCCTGCTCCCGATGTGCAGTACCTAAGTTACCCTTTCCTCCACAGATATCCCTACCCTCGATGTGCTATACCTTGCCCTGTTGAAGTCGGCGCTTGACGAGCTTGGAGCAGCAGACATTGACGGCATTGCACACGTGACTCGTGTTGTATTCGAGGAATGAGCGGCTGTCAATCACGAGCACCTGTAACATACGGAAACAGTTTTCAATTATAATTGGACTAACAAATTACTGAAACAATTGAAAAAGAAATATTTGCATGCTGAAACATTGAAATCGATAGTACAAGATTCTCTAAAACATATGGACGTCGAAAAGAATTTGAGGAAACAAAATAATTTCATTTAGAAAGCCTCATAATAGAGGTATACAATATCAACTGGGCAACCCATCCAAAAACACGACGGCCGACAATTCGGTAAAATCGGTTGCAGGCCGGGAATGTCGAACCCTGCTATTTAACCATGATGGTGATGATGAATAAAATAATGATGTCTGTATTATGAAATATGCCATCTAATCTTACTTCAAGACATCTTAACTGTAACTACATGAGTTTCTTATGTATCTATTATACTTGTTCGGGGACATCAAAACTAAGGGTGATTACGCAAAATTAACATAAAACTATATTAGATTTAAAACAATTTGTATAGTTTTTTCTAACAGGAAGTAAAATCTCACTTTATCACTATCTTCTTATAGTAATTTTCAATCTTTATGCTTATTCTGTATATCATGTCGGTCACAGATCAAGTCAGTAACATACAAGGAAGCTCGCTGATTATCAAATAAAATGAATCATTTTAAAACTCTGCTGAAAATGATAACGGACTTATTTCCAAATGTGGATAGAAACTTGCGTGTACTCTACGTTTCCAATTATCTGCCGTAAACAGTTTCATTAACGACATCAAGTGTGTGACCTAGTTTTTGGATGCATGATCCTTAACTCTATAAATTATTATTCATTTATTTTGATTATTACTCATTCTTGTTTGATCACGTTGATGAATTCTGATTAGATCAAGTGTTTTACCGACGATGTCCAAATATATTCTGGCTGCGATACTATTTGGTCATGATTGTACTCGAAACGGAGCGATTTGACTCATATGCGATAAATCACATGTGCTATCTTTTCTTCGTTTTTTTTTATCGCTAAAACAACTTTTTTCCATTTATATATGGATATTTCCTAATCCGAAGAGTGAAAAAAAAAAAGTTTCTAGCTTCTTGCTATTTTACAAAGCATGAAAACAAGTGCAGTCTCTGATAACCAATGCTTGCTAAGGAAATATTTCAAAGCACGCGCGATTTTTTGTGGCATGTTTAGAAATTATTTTTTATTTTATTTTACTTAAAATAACCTATGAAGCGCAAAAAGAATGTATAAATTATGCGATAAACTAAATGTTATAATCACTTTTTATTATTGTTATTTCATGATAAACTTTCTATTTTTAACTGGAGTATACGATAATATTTTGAACGGTGTCACAGGTAGCCCCTAGATATTACTTCCTTATCTAATTTCAATGCATATGAAAAAGTTCCGGTCTTTTGCGTAAAAATCAAACAAAAACACTTTCGAATTCCGTTCCATATACAACAATTCCAGAGAAATTGAAATAAGATTCAAAAGAAAGTACATGTAAACAATTTCGTTGATATTATGCACATATCCTCCCATCCCCCATTTTTGCATAGAATGCTCTGACAAGCAGGTTATGGTCATTTAGCCACAAGGTATGGACAGTCCTGGCAAGTACAGCATTTTTGCATAGATGACTCACCACCAACATTGCAAACTTTATTATGCGCAAATATGTTCGGTCCTAGAGATGGTACATCATGAGCTGCAAAGCTTTCACTCTAGCGTTTTATATATTATGTGCTATTAGACCAATAAGAATGGGAAAAAGACATAGGATAGCTTTCTTTAAATATCTTTTAAGCTGTTTTGCAAAATAATTGTGTACATGTTGTAATTTCGGCTTCAAAATTGATTTATTGTAAACACATATAATTATCATTTGATAACCTTCTATCAGTCTATAGCTGCATTTAACGCAGCCTTAAGTGAGGTCCAATATTGAAACTTGGTATTCAAAATTAAATATTTCCCACCAATAAGAACCCAAAAATGATTTTTCAAAATTGCGAATCGCAAAAATGGATTTCATCCGAGATTAACCTTAGATTTAGAAAGCTATTTTAGAAAGCTAGTTAAAGGTTCCCATTCTGCAAAAACCCTTTGTATCGAGTTCGATGTTCTTCTCACTATAAATCAGCATTGATGACATATCGGCGGTTGGTCAGAGAAACCGCAAAAACCGCAAACAGCTATCAAATGTCTTGTTTGCTGGTGAGCCTGTGAATGACTTGCGCGGTTGATGATTGTGTGTTTGCGAGCTAGTTAAAGTGACCACATCGGCGAGGAATGTTTAGAAACTAATTAAAATGTATTTCATGTTTCTTGTAAGATGCCAATGCATTCTTTATCTGTCAAATTATCAAAAATACAATTCTTTACAAGACTAACGAAACCAAATCAAATGGAATCAATAACGATGCCAAGCGACCATTCTATTTCTTAGTTGCTAGAAGCAATTCTATCATCTATGGGTCCGAATGCCTTATTTCCAAGGTAAGAGTTAAATCCGTCAACCAACTATCTTCACGATTAATAGAGCGATGCCTTACATTCTATTGATAACTACATACATGTACGCAAAATATGCATTCATGATAAATTGTAACGATGGTAGTTTGCTTAATAGCTTACAGAGTGCAAATAGGTAGTGACCAGTGAATAATAATTGTCATAAAATTGAAGCAAAAACTAATTTAGTGAGAAAAACCTGCCTGTTTCCCAGGCCACACATGGTGGTGTTAAGGAGATAGCAACACTTTTACAGCAACGATAAAAAGAAGAAGAAACGCAGATAATCGAGTGATTACTCATCACCAAACTATGTACCTGGCGATACCACGCACAAACCCATTTTTTACAAACAACATGGCTACTTCTCCCTTTCCCATTGCAAATCCATACCATGCCGAATATATGGGAAAAACGGTATCCGCCCAAAAAGTCTCGAGCCAAAAAGTTTCCGGCCATAAAGTCTCCAAAAGTGACATGATGTGCCAAAAAGTCTCCAGCCAAAATGTCTCGGGCCATAAAGTTCCCGGCCACAAAGTCTCTAAAAGTGACAGTGTGTGCCAAAAAGTTTCCGGCCAAAAAGTCTCCAAAACTTAAAATGTGTCCAAGTGTGTCTATTGTTTATAAACGAATAAATCTTAGCAATATTGTATTGATATTGTACGGGTAATGCACCTTGATTAAGACTGATCGTTACTAAGCATAATCTCAATTGTTGTCGTTTTGTTTAACAAACTGTTGAAACCGTTTTAGAGAAAGCCCAGGATTTACGCAAGTCTACAAAAAGTTACGGATCACAGTGATAAGGATCTCTAAACACTTAGGACACCGTTTTCTATCTGTGTATTTTAACCGTATTATCGCGTATCTTCTAAAATAAATTTCAAATTCAGATCCACTCACACCATAAACGTCATCAATTGGAAGACATATTTCTACATTTAATTTAAATATGCGCAGTAAGTATATGAAACTGTAAGTTATTTTAAGGAATGACATCCTACAAAGAGCATTCCCAGAAGACACCGAAGTCAAGAGACCGAGGGCCAAGAGTCCACAATGAGAACAGAAAGAAGTGATTTCACTCTTTGCCTACCACAGTGATCTCATTCGAAGAGAATGCTGATGTCAGCTAAAAAAGATAGCCACAGTTATGTCGCAAGAACCTGCAGACATTGAGAAATACGAAGTTTCGAATATATCCGGAGACTGCCAAAGACATGCGATTTGATAACCCGGTAAAATGTTTCGGAATGTTTCTTAACTACATGTATCATTTATTGCTAAGCCAATTTATTCAGGAATGTGCAACATGGCACAATTTCTCTTTAAAAGTCTTTGAATTGCGCAATATTTACAAATGTTCTAAAACATATATTCAGTAATCATTTGTTCAAATCGGTCGATTATCTTCAAAAATAAATGCTGCTTATGAATACCGAACTATTTGGTATCCCCATATATATTTTTCTATTTATGAAATATCTCAGAATGGAAATGCATAAAAAATGCACAAACCTTATCCGGGTTGCTTTGAATCATATCTGCCAGGTAGCTGGCCGTGACAATATTCCATCCTTCGTCTGAGGCCATGGTGTTTCGCTTCTTCCGCTTCCGCTTATACCACTTGCCGATATCCACACTTTGCTGCCACTTGTCTCTTAATCAAATGCCTGATTCCTAGCCATTTTTACTGCTACACCTTGCCCACTGTTCCAAAAAATAGAAAAATACATGAAAAATCCATATGATTTAACTTTAGAAATGCATTTTAAGAAAACAGGGATAAAACCATTTTTTTTCCATACAAACGTATGTTAAATGTCTTTGCAGAATATCGTATTTACATCACAAAAATTAACGAACTGGTTATCAATTCACCTTTGCATTGTAATAAAGGCAAGTGAGCACAATGATATCTAAAAAAAACATAAAATAATGAATGGCAAAGTTTTGCATAGCGCTGCAGTGAAAACTGCACAAATCAATATTTGCGTAGGTTTTCCGTTCAATCTGTTAAACATTTAATGAATGAGACTTGTCTAACTTATAAACAGCAGACATAAGCTGGTGAAATGAAAGGCTAATGAATATACTTACTTTTTGGGTAACATTACGATTGATTAATAATTATTGTATGTTTTTTTTTAACAATTACTAAATAGTTTTATGCTTATACATGTATATCTTTTTATCAATATACGAGTCTGCAGTGCTTCATTTATCAATCTCTTTCTAAGAGTTTTATCAAATTTAGCAAGGGTATCTGAAACGATTCAAATACTTTATGCAGATACAATAACCATAAATTGACATTCAAGCACAATGATTTCATAAACGTAGAATGTTATACTTTGATTATGACGAAACAGTTTGCTGAGATGATTCGTTGAAGTATGTTTTGTCAAGATCCACACAATTGAGCAAAATCATGCACATTTATCCTAAATTGATACATAACACTAATTTTACTTTGAAAAAAAAATGGCAGTTAAAAATGCAAAATACATTTTATCAAAAAGCTTTAAACATTTAAGTTTCATTGGTAATATCGTTGTTGTACTAAGTTGCTGATAAATTGGTTCATATTTGCAAAAACAAAAAAAAAAATCAAAAACATAAGAATAAATCAATTTGAGAACTATAGAAGTCTTTCTTAACTACTTTTTCTTATTCCGTTCCTTGCAAAGTATTCTTACCAATATAATTTTTTTTATGTTGAACGTACGGCCAAGTTATATCCTTACTTCAAATGTTCTTATGGGTCAAAACATTTATTGGCGTTTTGATATGCCTTAAACGGATATGTTAAACGGAAAACTATATCTCTTTTCACTCAACAATCGAATTTTAACCCACAATCAAATGGAATCAATAATGTTCTACAACTGTATCTGCAAAACTGTTATCCTGTAATGTTATTCTGAGTTATCCAAATCAATAAAGTACTTAAAGCGAAAGTTTCCATTAAATTTTTATTCTTAATTCTGATCATTGGATATTATTATTAAAATCTGTTCACTTTGCGCGAATCAATGAAAATTTCATTTCCTTGAATTGTCACTAGTAGCGCTTGAAAACTGCGTTTCATTTTACACATTTGTACTTACGCCTGTTAAAAACATACACCAACAGTAAGCGCGACAAAGTACACTGTTTAAACGCGATGACTAATACATACTACATAGTGCATGGTATGAACAAGAGTTTTATTATATCAATATAAAGTCTATTTTTAACACACTCGTACATGAATGAGGGTTAATACGCAGCATTACTGTTTAACTATAGTTTTCCCAATGATATATTATTCATGTATTACCGAATGGTCTTCATGTAGATGCATTAGATACAACTATGTTAATACAATAGATCAGAAAAAAAAAAGTAATTTATATAGGCCTTTATTTTGAATAATAATCTAGTGTTATATTTCACTCTCAAACTGACGCATTTATTCTCGGTTAGACACTGTAACTCTTGCAAATTATCTCGAGCCCAGGATGCTTGCATAGTTCTATATAATTTTTAGCGAATTTATATGTTAAATCTAAATAGTTTTAATGTTGAAATATATGTGAGAACGGCATGTATACATCTGATTATTGAGGTGGATGATTGTTTGATAGTTTATGACAAGTCGCGACAAATTATGAACGAATAAGTCGGTGAAGACCAACAAAACAACCGTAAAATATTATGGTATGATCTCTTCTACTGAGCTGTATTCACATTATTCATTTCATACAGAAATGATGGGTTACAATGAACTATCCTGTGGTCTTCGAGCATCAAAATCAAAGCGATTTTAAAAAACAATTTCAGGCCCGACGGGAAGACAGATGTGTAGGCTGGGGAGTTGAAGATGAAGTCTTTCGGACTACACTTGCAACCACAGAAAAATGTAATACTATTGACCATGGAACTACAGTACTGCATCAACAACTCAACAAGAATCATATTTTGCAAAGCCTTCTTAAAAGATTCTGTTGGCGCATAATTAGCTTCTACAATTTGACGTCAAAACAAGATAATAAATATCTTATTTACAACTATATCTTGAAATGATGCTGCAATAATTTGGGCAATACCAACAAAAGAGGCTGTAAAAACTTTGTAATCCATTTTCATAAATTTTTACCAAGAATTGTATTCTTGATCTTAGGATCTATCGTAACCATATTATACAGTTTATAGCTGATTATTCGCCCCTTAGAGAATCACCTGATGTAGTTGTTAAGAAGGAATAACTTTAAATCATAATTCTTGTTTGACTATGT
This sequence comes from Hydroides elegans, assembly GCA_001703475.1. Lineage (NCBI taxonomy): Eukaryota > Metazoa > Annelida > Polychaeta > Sabellida > Serpulidae > Hydroides > Hydroides elegans. Next base: position 1,675 of record LQRL01017922.1, on the reverse strand, counting down.
TTACACATGTAACAAATAAAAAAGTAAGCTAAGATATTCAAGATAACGCGTTATTTAACATATTTCACACACAACTATGTGTTGCATAAGTTTTACTAGAGCTGATAGGAGAAATAGTGGTAATATGATTTTTTCGTCTTGACGACTTTCTTCCAGGGCAAATACAATTATCAGTTTCACCCGAATTATTATAAATCAGTGCTGTTCACTCGTAGCATCTATATTCACTTGGCTGTCAGGAAAAGGGGCACTATGAATAAATTATTTTACATACATTTGAACGAAAATCATCAATAATAAGGGGCATGTAAGTTCTGGTAGTCTTCATTTACTGATTCGGACAGGCAGATGATATATCAGGGCAATAAAAGATCTATCGGGGTTCCTTGAAAAAGCCTTATATGCTCAGATATTTTCCAGTATAAGCTGTGATTCACTCTGAGTGGTACGAGTACAACATGCATTCAAGTTATTTCGATATATGAATATTGATGTACATTGTGCTACGAGCTCGTAATTTTAAGGCCATATTTTTTCGTAAGTATTCAAGTGGCTGAAATTAGATTTGAGTTGTGCAATATAGGCAAATTGGTTTTTCTATTTTGTCGTATGAAGACTTGTAACTTGTCGACATCAATTTCGGGAAGAAAATCACGGACTCATACACTCAAATAAATTATAAATATCAATGGGAAATTTACGAGTTGGAAAACGTACCTTCAAATATTAATGTAATAAAGGGTTGTGCATCAATTGATGCAGTTGGGCAATGGGAACAGAGCTTGTTGTCCTGTAAAGAAAGATAAATACTTGTGGTTAGTTTAACGCACTCGTACAAAACATGTACCTTTAACAGATGAAGTCATCGATAGCCAATGAAACGAGACTTTACATATGATTAAACAGCAAATGAAAAACGGGTTAACAAACGTTTATTTAACTACATGCACATAAATAGTGAATGACCGTGTACAATATGTTAATTATTACATCTGTAATGACGATCTGTTCTGCTAAATATATGTTCTTATGGCTACCCCAGCTAGGTAGCAAATAAACAGATATTGTGAGCGGTAAACGGCAAACTCACCCCCGGCAAACTCACCCCCGGCAAACTCCCCCTTTTTTGCACAGACCTGAAAAACTCCCCCCTATATTTTTTCGTATTTGTTTATTTCAAATTTAAGTGCATAAACGTTACTTCAACTATATATTTTATTTTAAAGGGCTGTTGTATTTGGATTTAGGTATTTTCTGGTTTTTAATTTTCATAACGTCGCATACTCAAAACTTATTACAAGCGCATCAATGACACTGATCCATGACCATTCTGATCCTAATCCATAAGTTATCCCTTGGTGTTACAATCACAAAGGGACCGCGGTCCATCGTTGTCCCTTTGTTGCGTATTGAACACTCTTGCGAGGAATTAGCGTAATCCTCGGATCCCACTCTATGCTCGATAATCTTGACAACGATTCATTTACGATACAGAGTTGAGCAATCTAAGGAACATTTTCCAAAACCGTTCTGATAACGTAAATTTACGCCCTTTTCTTTTCGCTCGCGACGCGAATTTTACGTCATTTAGAAAAATAATTATATGCTTCATTTAAGAAGAATATCGAGGGGGGGGGGAGTTTTCATGGGGGTGGTTTTTCTACCAAAAACGGGG
>LQRL01017918.1:8697-20487 GCA_001703475.1 Hydroides elegans | reverse complement strand
AAATAATAGCGAGGCTATAAACCTACCATTTCAGAAAATAAAAAGGAAAAGAATAACAAATGTGGTTTGAATAATACACGACCTAACTAACCCCCCCCCCCTCTGAAAAAGTGTATGAACTCATGATAATTCCTTCTAATGTTCATATTTAAATATGTTTCATTAAACCTTATTTACTATTCCATTATATTTGAATGCATCATATCTCTTTCATATCAAAGCATTGATGATTGACAAAAATGATATTTGGATCACATTGTTAATGACAATTTATAAGTATACTTGTTACATGTATATTTCACACATTCCTTAATATTCCTTTATAAACTATTTTCAATACACGTTGAATCTGTAAACATAAAAGTACATGTATAGTGGGAAACCTTTCCATGTTTACATGTTTACATTATTTATATATTGTGTCAATATGGCACTGAAAACCTCGGCAACAAAAACTATTAAGTTAGAAAAACTTCACAAAGAAAAATTAATTCGTTTAGTAAAACAATAGTCTACCTGGACTTTACGAACCAAAAATGAAAAATCATTCAGATATGCAATATCTAAATAATGTGTGGGTCAAAACATCCAAGAAAATTAATATCCCTTTCTTTTTCGTAGTATTTGATAGGCTGCCTCATACAAAGCATTGAGCTTTCTTTGTAGAATCAATGCAGCTTTTAATTTCATTTTAGCGTACAGTTGTTCATTTTGAATAACAATCTTCTTACTGGTATACGTTAAGAAAACGAAATTATTAAATAATTATAAAATCGTAGATCTATATACTTAACATAATGCTTATGTGATACTTATTTGGCCGATCCGATAAAGCGACGGGTAATAGACACTGTCAATAAATGAATCTATGCTACATGAATATGTTAATTAATTTCGAAAGCAGACACTGAATACATGTTCTATTTTTTTATTCCATCTAATCTTCTATTTCGATAATAAGTTGAATTTGAAATTTTAATGCTTGAATGATGATATGGTTAAATGGATAGGTTAATTGATTTGAAGAAAATCGCCTCGTCGACTTGTCGCGAGCGAAAAAATTATAAACACAAAAATCGCGAGCGGAAAAATTATAAACACACCCTTAGACTTTTAACTGTAAATTTTCATTAAATGATCTCCACAAACACGAGAGGCGGTGCGGAATCGCCCCTTCCGTTTTGCACCGCCAGTTGCGGCAAGAATAACAACTCAACTTGTCTAAGTAAATTGTTTGTTAAAATGTCAAACATTTGTCGTCCTGAGCCTGTCGCTTCCCGTGTGAACACCTTTTCTTGGGCGATTCTAAATAAATTATCTTATAAATTATAAATAAGTCCTATAACGAACAAATAAGTAAATTGCCACCTGTCGCGTTTCGTCGCTTTCCGTGTGAACAAGCCCTTATGCGTTACAGAATAAAAGTCACAAGATGTTAACTTTTATTGCTAATGAAAACAAAACGTAAAATATAATGTGTGTTATTTTCGGGTAAGCCTGGCTTAATATGAACCAATATTAATGTTTCCGACCAGCTTTTTACATTCCCATTTTGTGATGACGCTGAAACGACGTTCTACATAAGTTGGAAGTTTAAAAAAACGACTAGAGACCGGTTTTATGTGTCTAAATGAGGCCGTCTTTTTGACTTTGCTCAAGGGCTTGCCGAGTAAGTTTAAGGTAAAGAACCACGCCTTTAATTAATATGAGGCACTTTAAGGGCGTGGTACAATTAGGAAAAAATTAATACCTTTTATAAACTCTACTCGTAACAATGTTTCCCATGTCAACTGTGCTATGTAAAACAAAAGACGATTCCATTAGCAAAAAACAGGTTGCAACTTCTTTTTTCTTAAATGTAGCCGCATATTTAAACCATTTAAATAAAAGCGATGATTGTGCGTCATAGTGATTTGAAAGTCATAAATGAAGTTTTAATTAACTTAGGTTTCTTATCTAATTGTAAACTGATCATTTACAAGCCATCATATTAAACACACATTTGTATATGTCAACTGTCGAATCAATATTGTTAATAATATGGTTTCAAAATAAATGTTATATTTTGTTTCATGAAATAACCCGGAGAAACACATAGCATTGTTACACTTACATAATAAAAACAGGCATTATAGATAATATATTAGATATATATTCTTTACATATTTTAATGAAAACTTGTCATGTTATCATTTTTATGCTTAAATGTATATGAGGATAGTGTAAATTTGATTACGTGTTAATATAATAAAACATGGTTGCATTCACATCTTTATATCTTCTATGGTTTATCGATGCATTTGATACTGAATATTTCAATGATTTTTTTTCACATAAGCTCTAGGAAACGGTATCATAAATCAATCATAATTTGGGTTTACCTAAAGACGTAGAATCTATACATATAATGTTCAGTGGTTCGATACCGCAAAGGTCGGAACAGAAAATTCATGCTTATTATCCTCATTCCCTTTAAATCATAAGCCTATCTATTGTACATATAACATATCGTCCATTTTTTGGCGTAGTGACGAATAGGCTTTTTTCCCATTTTTAGAGATTGACAAAAGAATTTTTTTTCCATTTTCATTCGAAATTATGGTATACCTTATCGTTTACCTTATCATGTTACCTAAATCAGTAAATGCATATACTTATCATATACTTTATTATGTTACCTAAATTAATACATGCTTTGAACAAATATAAATCTAATTTTATTACTGCAATGACGTCATAGAACTTATTCGTCACTTTGCAAAAAAAATAAAGAATATCAACAATTTCTCAAAAACTAAAAGTGATAGGACATTGTAACTGTAGTATATTATAGTCATCATAAAACAATGCTCAAAATTTGTGTTTACTCAAAATCGTTAAAAATGCCTATTCGTCACTACGCCAAAAAATGGACGATATGACACATTACACTGTATGACATAAAATATAAATAAAATAAAATGTTCTTTATACCTTAAACATTAAACCTACACGTTGTTCAAATAGTACTGTAGCTTTAATTTAGATTTTTAGAATATCATTTGGCATAAAATCCTTAGGTTTAATTGTACTGCTACGGATAACCACAACATGCATGTAGGATGTTAATCTGTATTGCACAATTATTTCACAATCAATCAATTGCATATATTCTAACATGGTATAAAGACACCTATTTCATTTTGCATAGTTAAGGGTCTGGCCGGATATAAATCTTTCTCGTTTTTCATAATATATCATTTCAAATGCATTCCTTATGAAAAACCCCATAACCGCTCGTAGCTATTTAAAAAAAAGTTAGGTGCATGTTTGAGTTTTCCTTACGAAATACATTGAAGGCATGGTTTATAAGTGTAAACGCGCTCGAAAACGCTTTCCATATGACCAGATCCTTACTCTAACTGTAGAGAAAAGCCATAACGCTTCCTGATCATGCTAGAAACACATGGTAAATGACACGAATCCAAGAATACAACCACTTATATCTGATTATGATAATAATTGCACTTCACACGTAAGACAACGTTATCATGAGAATATATTACATTTCTAATTGACTTTCAAGAATATTGTAAGGAGTGACTGCTATTGAAAAGGCGCTATAAGAACACTCGATAAGCATTATAGATAAGAGGTCAATCCTTTTTTAGTAGTTTTATTGTTTTGTTTTAATATGAAGATATACAAGTAGTTTCGGTGGTATGTGAAAATACATTTTCTACTCGAAGGAAAGCGTGAAAAAAAATCTACTTGACGGAAATCGTGAAAAACGTGCGTTGTGTTAATGAACTACAAACATGTATAGGACGCACGGTAAATCGGCTCACAAGGACATGCCCATCCTTTTTTAAAGATGGTGTGGTTTGATGTCACGATCATACCTATTTCTGGGCAATATGCTCATCAATTTATATTTTTAAGTGTATCTAAACACATATTACTTTTATAAGAAAAAAATATATGTAACACTGCGTAAAAAATCTTAAATATACAAAGAAGCAACGAAAGACGGCTGGACGGAAAACGTACAGTCCGTCGCATTTATGCACAATCAGAACTGTAACCGTTCCGTAGAAGTCGTGCCTCACATTAAAAAAAAATATCTTCAATCTCAAATTGCTTTGCACTGAATCGGGTTAAAACAATAAACATTTAATACCTACGTATAAGTCTATGTGATCATGATATTATCGTCGCTATCCAAGCTCTTTTTTTTCATTTTGTGTCACAACAATTTGTCTAATATTTCAATGGCACCGCTATGTATAGTAATTCACTCGAACCTGCATTGAAGCTGACATCGTTATCCAGTTTGTTAATGACACACTTTCTCCAGATATCCACATTATTGATTCCATGTTTTGATTTTTAAAACTATGTAGAGTCTATGTATAATCCATTGATATTTGTATATACACAACCAAAAGTACACTATAACATACGTCTTTATTGGAAAATGCAAAACCATAACCGTTGTTCTTCAATCATACCAATTAGACATGCCAGTAGAATTCTACACAGCAGTTTATCATATATCGACATTTTTCAATCCATTTTCACCGATCAATATGATATTTATATTGGTTATCCTATTAAAATGCATACTGCCAAATACTTTTTATACTGAAAGGGCCTGGCCACATTGGAAGTATTTACGAGCTTTCCCCCTCTGTTTCAATGCATAAATTATTTACGGAAAAATCATGCCGCTACCTTTATGCGTTTTGCAATTTCCATCGCAAGTCGCGTGTTGGATTTCCCGCAAGGAATACCTTGATAAAAATCGGCTGTAATGGGAAAAAAGCTAGAAAATATTCTAATGTCATATGGCCCTAATTGCAGTTTTCTACGGGCATACTCTCGAACTTTCGATTCCATCTTTTAATCTGGTTCTACAACGAAAACCAAAATTGTGTCTACCTGATTAAGGAGAATCACGGCTCTTCAAATAAATTTCAATGGAACTTGAATTAATCAAAACTTGCGCAACTTCAAGTAAATGAAATGATTTTAATTATACTCTAGTGTTCGCTATCCAGTATTAATAATTTAGGTCTATTTGATAAAGGTTTTGATATTTCATGTGTTTTTTTTCCGAAAACTTCTCAGAACTGGTTATATAATGTGAAATTCAAATAACCAGATTCCATTTTCCATATAACCAATGGTTTCTAATTCGCTATTCTATATACATCATTGTTCATCAAATAATAGAGCTGTTATATTCAAAGGCAATACACATTGTAAATACCACAAACATGCGTTGGGCAATTGCCGATAATAAAATGATGATACAATGCAAACAATAGAAATGACACAGCTGTTATTGTCACGGGAATGTTATCTGATGATATAATATGTATAACATCTCGCTCAGGTCGCAAGACTATTATCATATCGCCGTTAGGGTGAATCCTAGACTATCAGGACAACTCACCCCAAAAACCAACTCACCCAAATAATAATTGGTCAATTCTGATAACTCTATAATTATGATAAATCGAAATGGATATAGTAAGAAGAAAAAATCCCGAAAGTAATGTTATATGTTTTAAAATTTAAAACTTGGGTGAGTAGACCAATGATTTAGGTAAGTTGACCAAACATCTTGGGTGAGTTGGTCACAGCTTTGGTGAGTTGGTTTTTGGGTGAGTTGGTTTTTGGGTGAGTTGTCCGACATCCGAATCCTTGAAATGAATCGCGGTCAAAAGTTCCAGTTCATCGAATTTAAGGTCGTAATGTGCCCAAAATGGCACCATCAATAATTACCACTAATCCTTTATATCAAAAATAAAAATTATATTTTTAAAGTCATATAGACATCTATCCTTTTGGAATTGTCATCACTCGATGTCTTTTTGACCCATGTTGATGATATTTCGTGACAATTTGACGAGGGAGTTTTTGAGTCCACGCAGCGCTTCCTACTTTCGTTTATAGGCGCCTACTTCTAGGAGTTGGGCCGTGTGTAACAGGTTGGGCTGAGTCATGTTACTGACTTTAAAAGTACATTAAAATCTTAATTTAGGTAACCACTCGGCTAAACGTCTGCAATCGTCAAGAGTGACTTTTAGTTTCCGGTCTATATTGAATTGGTTTTACTTCTTTTTTTCGTCACCAACCTGGATTGGTCTCTTATTTGAAAGCATTTTAAATTCTTATTATATGGTTTCTAGGTTATTATGTCGCAGTTGCTTTTTTTTTTTGGCGTCCATTTTTTTTGTGCGAATATACAGTGGCGCGCACTCCCAACTTCTCGAGACAAACGCTAAACGATAAACGTTAAACGCACAAACGCTAAACGCTAAACCCTTAAAAGCTAAACGTTACACGCTAAACGCTAAACGTTAAACGCTAAACCATAGCCACCCACAGGTGTGAAGGGTATATAAAGGCCATCATTATGAGTGCTTATCTTAATTTCGTATATGCCCTTTCATCAAACGCTAAACGCTAAACGTTAAACGCTAAACGCTAAACGTTAAACGCTATATTCTGATCTTGCAAACCCTTAAACTTTAAACGCTAAACGCTAAACGTTAGAGAAATCGAGAAGTTAAGCCTGCGCGCCACTGTATATATCAGCAAATTAAATTGTTAAGCAACTTCGATTTTGTAACCAAATTGTCACCATTTATCACAAAAATTGCAATATCTGATATTATACTAAACCAGAAATAGTCGATGGCTAATTTATATATATAGGCTCTATATATTTACTTGTTAACATGTCGATGTTGAAAACCGTGAACATTCAATCCCAACAAATTTCCGAACAGACCCTGAGTGTTAGTTTACACTAGTGACGTCATTCCTTTGCATTCAGAGTACATTATTTTTTTTAAACGTACAGTAAACTAAGTAGGCTTAAGTACTCGGTCAGCTCCATTAATTAAAACATTGTCCAATATTTTAATGAATTCTTTTAATTAATGGACTGACCTCGTACTTTATCCTTTACTTAATCTAGTATCTTGCGAGGTAACGCAAGGAATGCGTGTTTTACAGCTGTTTATTGATAAATTAACTTTATAATTTATAGATATTCATATATGTTTGTTTGCCATTATGTTTTCTTCTCGCTTCATTATTTGTTGGATTTAATCATGTACATTATTTGAATCATAAAGTGCTCTTACATGCTACATAACACTATTTTTTATAAACGTCACCTTTTATAACTGCGTTAACATAAGATAAACAACACAACCAAAGGTTATCGGACAAAACGATGTGTTCGTTTCGTAACGTCATCTTCTTAAGAAAGATATTCGTTCAGTGACGAGTTCCTCACGAGCTTTTCCTCATAAGGGCCCGTTCATACGACTCGCTGTCATATACTTAATATTCTTTATAGGCTCTTCCGCTTGTCCTATCAAATACATATAAGTATATTGCCGCTTGCAGAAAAAACCCTAAAGGCGCGTTCATCCCCAAAACCCGCCCAAACAAAACTCGAAAGCGTGTGTGTTATGTTTTTTATACCCACGTCTACGATGGCCGAAACGTGACAAACACTACACAAGAAATAAACCCAACATAAAAAAACACCACACACGAAATAAACGCAACGCACAAAAAAAACACAACACAACAAATAAACCCAACACACAAAATAAACACAACACAACAAATAAACGCAACACAAAATAAACCAAACATCAAACCCAACCTTAAAAAACACAATACAAGAAATAAACGCAACACAAAAAAAACTCAACACACAAAATAAACCCAACACACAAAATTAACCCAACATAAAATAAAACACAACGCACAAAATAAACCAAACACACAAAATAAACACAACACAACAAATAAACCCAACCCCCAAATAAATCCAACATAAAATAAAACCAAAATTAAAAGCACACAAGAAATAAACGCAACACAAAATAAACCCAACACAACAAATAAACAGGCAAAATAAACCCAACATGAAATAAACCAAACATTAAAACACAACACAAGAAATAAACGCAACACAAAATAAACCCAACACAAAATATTAACCCAACATAAAATAAACCCAACATTAAAGAAAACACAACACAAAAATAAACGCAACGCAAAAAAAACACAACACAACAAATAAACCCAACACATAAAAAAATACACAACACACAAAATACACCAAACACACAAAATAAACACAACACAACAAATAAACCCAACACAAAATAAACCCAACATAAAATAAACCCAACATTAAAAAACACAACACAAGAAATAATGTCTGAACCAGACAGAAATAAATTGGTGACATTTGTAAGGAGTCCCTATTTTAAGAAGTATAATACGTAAGTATAAGGTCATCGATTTATAATATAAAGAGTCGAAGTCAGAGAATGGATCCCTGTGGTACATTACATGCTACACTACACATATCAGATGAGAATTTATTTAAGTAGACATATAACTGGTGTTTTTGAAAGTGATTTTTTATGTTTATTAGAGTACAACATATTTGCAATATAAAAATTTGTGAAAAGACTCACAGTCATTTTCCTTGTGTTAGGTTTATTTCATGTGTTATGTGTTTTAGGTTGGGTTTTTATCTTTTTTTGTGTTTTTTTTTCTGTTGGGTTTATTTCTTGTGTTTTTTAGTTGTGATTTTTCTAGTGCTGTGTTTTTGTGTTGGGTTTATTTCTTGTGTTATGAATTTTTGCGTTGGGTTTATTGCATGTGTTGTGTTTTTTTGTGATGCGTTTATTTGTTGTGTTGTGTTTTTTCGTTGCGTTTATTTAGTTTGTTGTGTTTTTATTTTGGGTTTATTTCTTGTGTTGTGTTTTTTTGGGTCGGGTTTATTTCTTGTGTTTTTTCTTGCGTTGTGCTTGTTTTGTTTTGGGTGTTTTTTAATGTTGAGTTTATTTTGTGTTGCGTTTATTTTGTGTTTTTTGCGTTGCGTTTATTTTGTCTGTTGTGTTTTTTTATGATGGGTTTATTTCTTGTGTTGTGTTTTTTGTGTCGTGTTTTTTTCTTGTGCTGTTTTTTTTAAGTTTGGTTTATTTCTTGCGTGGGGTGTTGGGTTTATTTTGTGTTGCGTTTATTTGTTGTGTTGTGTTTTTTTTTTGCGTTGCGTTTATTGTGTGTATTGTGTGTTTTTTATGTTGGGTTTATTTTGTGTTGCGTGTATTTATTGTGTTGTTTTTTTTAATGTTCGGTTTATTTTATGCTGGGTACATTTTGTGTGTTGTGTTTATTTTGTGTTTCGTTTATTTCTTGTGTTGTGTTTTTAATGTTGGGTTTATTTTATGTTGGGTTTATTTTGTGTGTTGGGTTTATTTTTTTGTGTTGTGTTTATTTTGTGTGTTTGGTTTATTCTGTGCGTTGTGTTTTTTTTTGCGTTGCGTTTATTTTTTGTATTGTGTTTTTTTAATGTTTGGTTTATTTTATGTTGGGTTAATTTTGTTTCTTGGGTTTATTTTGTGTGTTGTGTTTATTTTGTTTTTCGTTTATTCCTTGTGTTGTGATTTTAATGTTGGGTTTATTTTATGTTGGGTTATTTTGTGTGTTGGGTTTATTTATTGTGTTGTGTTTATTTTGTGTGTTGGGTTTATTTTGTGTGTTGAGTTTATTTTGTGTTACGTTTATTTCTTGTGCTATGTTTTTTTAATGTTGGGTTTATTTGATGCTTGGTTTATTTTGTGTTGCGTTTATTTGTTGTGTTGTGTTTAGTTTGTGTGTTGGGTTTATTTGTTGTGTTGTGTTTTTTGTGCGTTGCGTTTATTTCGTGTGTGGTGTTTTTTTTTATGTTGGGTTTATTTCTTGTGTTGCGTTTATCACGTTTCGGCCATCGTACATGTCACTTAAAGAAAATGTACTTTAAAATAACGCGATTTTTTCGTGGACTGCAAGTGGTATAAAATACAACAAACACGCTTTCGAGCTTTTTTTGGGCTTGTTTATGTTGAAATGTGTTCCAAACAAATCAAAACTGGCTTTGAAATTTCGCAAAAATACTTTCTAGGTTCAAGATAAGAGAAACACATGATTAATTATTTGATTATTCATTCATGAGTTATGAAAATTATCATTTAAGTAAAATTTCTTACAATTGGGCATTAAACTGATATTTGATTTTTTTATTGATTGGAAATATGGTTGTATATAAGATTTGGATATTTGCAAAAGGTGTACCTTATCTTACTATATTAGTAATAAAAAGATAAAAAAGATAAAAGATTAAAAAGAATAGCGTAACCAATGCAAGGTTTTGCTTTTCAAGAATGTAAAAAAACATAGCTAAAACTATCATGGTCTTTATAACATGTCGTGTAGTTATTATTCATTAACAAAATGTCTTGGGTTCAGATCAGTGAATCTTATTTCCTTTATTTATTACTAAGTCTATAAGAATAAACAATATTCGAGTTGAAGAATTCTGTTAACTTCTGGTAAAATGCGGATGCCATTTTACAAAAAAAAAGGAAACTTATTCCACCGAAAGGTGTAATTCGACAATTTTTCGTCCAATTGATCCACGTATGGTTATTTTGTGCTAACAAATGTACTTTATTGCTCTTGAAACTGATCATATTCTTATAATTAAGTGTTATTCAAATTGTGCTCCTCAAATCTCATAGGCTAAGTTTTGGTCAACAATTTAAAGGCATTTAGGCCTTGCTAAGAAACACTGATTGCAAGTCTTAATAGTTTTTTTTACAGTTGCGGTGGTCATAGGTGTCAATTTACCAAAGTTTACCAAAGAAACTAATTCCACCGAAAGGTGTGTTAAATAGCCATTTTGCGTCCAATCGATCCACCAAACCCACCAATAGTTGCACCAATACCGTCGACTCCGATATCAACACCTTAGGAATGTAAAATAAACGGGATACAAGGGAAGAGATAGACGGAGGAAAACACGCAGAAAATAAATTATATATTTTGAAAGTTCGAATGACTTCTAGTATATGCTTTTCCTATCATCAACATTATCCACTTTCACACTAAGAAACGTCACAAATCGAAACACGATATTAAACTTCAGCGCCGGGCAATTTAAATTAGTGTCTTCTATTTGTGATTTCTCGAAAATCGGGATTTATATCTTATGCAACACAGTATTAGGCTTGTAATCAGTTATTAATTTTCATTTTTCGCCTAGTAATGATATTTTTATTCAAAGTTTCAACCAGTTGGTTTAAATTTATTTAAGCATATGACACTGTCATCAGTACCTTTGAATAGTTTTACCTGTATTAGCATTAAGACCTGCACTGCATTCAAATTCCTTTCCTCCACCAAACTTTACCGTCTCTTTCACCAAGTCGACACCTAAATCCGACTTCAGCTTAAGGCCACCCGCGCCTATTCCGGCACTAGCATCTGTAAACAGAGACAACCAGCTTAAAGTTGAAATTAAATCTAAATAACAGTAGAAACACGAACACGGATAAACCGAACAAACTTTGCGATACGAGGCTCTATATATTCATATAACATCCTATCGGATAAACTGAATATCGGTTAAACCGAAAGGTTTACGGAGGTCCCGAGGTGTTAACGAGGTTCTACTGTATACATTCATTTTTTATAACAAGCAGTATTTACTATAGGTAATTTGCATTATGAGATTGGTTATCAAGATGTTACGTTTAAAGACTATTTTAAGCTTTTTCCCTTACAAACTATCGTGCATATAAATAATAAAATATGTTTCGAGTTTGAAAAGACATGCTTTTTCTGCTTTTCCTCCCTCTTCAAGAGCGACACGATTTCACTTTTTTCGCATTCTAACAAAGAAAGCGGTAAATATTGCGAGTGGCGATTAGTATCACATATTTT
>LQRL01017915.1:0-18489 GCA_001703475.1 Hydroides elegans | reverse complement strand
ATTTCGAAAAACCGCTGATTTCGGACATTTTGGCCAATTTCGGCCATTTCGGGTGGCCGAACCTGGCCGAAACTGTCAAAAGGCACATCTACAGACCAAGGCCTTTCATATGAGCCTATTCACATATCTCTACGACCATCCGTTACAAAGAAACAGCCTGGAAAAGCTCATGTTTCGAAAAACCGCTGATTTCGGACATTTTGGCCAATTTCGGCCATTTCCGGTGGCCGACCCTGGCCGAAACTGTCAAAAGGCACATCTACAGGCCAAGACCTTTCATATGAGCCTATTCCCAGGTCTCTACGACCATCCGTTACAAAGATACAGCCTGGAAAAGAATCGATGACAGACGGACGGACAGACGGACGGACGGACGGACGGACGGACGGAAGGACACCCCGAATCTATAGGCCCCCAACCTTTGGGGTTGGGGCCTAAAAATCATTCTAAATTTCAAAACTTCATTATTGTTATTCAAATTAAATATATTTAAGTGTCGACACTCAGGTCTTGGATCAAAGGCGTCTTCGTGTCAGTGGCTGAATCAGTGCCGTCCCCAGACATTGTTAAGGGTTGTTATTTACCAAAACTGCAATAAAGAAAAATCACACTAAAATTCAAAAAGTCATATTTTTATTATTATTGATTCATGATCCTAACTGAATCAGAGGCTTCTTCTCAGAAAAATCAGCAGCATCTGCAGACATTGCTCAGGGTTGTTAATTAACAAAAAGGAAAATCACATTCAAATTCAAAATAAAACCTTTATTTATTTGCTTCTTCGTGTCAGTGGCTGAAACAGTGGCGTCCCCAGACATGGTTAAGCGTTGTGATTTACCAAGCTGCAATGAAAATGGGGAAAAATTACATTAAAATCTAGATTGAGACGTTAATTTATTTGCTTCCTTATGTCAGTAGCTGAATCAGTGTCCAACGACATCGTAACGGCTGTGATTTTCCAAAATGTAATAAGTGAAAGAACAATTTGTAAAATTATATGCTAACATCATCTGGTATGGTAGATGTATGGTAACATCATCTTCAGGAACATAATTGCTTAGCGAAATTCATGTATCCAAATGTAATTATGATATAGAGCAGAAAATGCAAACTATTTTCAGGTTCCTCTAGATGATTCGCCATCAGGAAAAAATGTACATTTTTGTAATCCATTCTAACTTTGCGCTTTAATAATACCTTATCCTATTCCGTTATTCAAGTATAGTCCCCGCTAGTCAATTATAGAGCCATAAGATATCATTATTTTGTTCGTTTGAAAAGTTTAACATGCATCGATTATACCTAATAAATATATATAATTTTAGTTTTTGCGCCAATAGGTTAAAATGTTAAGCACCAAATACTTGTAACTTACTTCAACTTATTGGAGCGTATTGATCGATTGTTTTTACACATTAATAAACTTTCATTTCAAATTTGTGTTATGTTGTTATCATGCTAAGACATAATTACTCACATATACATAAAACTCGGCATGAAAATACATTATCAATAACAATTGGATACGATACACAAAGACAGATTTGGCAGTGCTCCAAAAAAGCATGTTTTTTAGTCAATATTTCCTGGATTTTTGTTAGGTCATGGGAGTGAATTCAATAAATGCACTACATGCCATAATTGATTTTGGAAATCTAGTTCTGCAATATTGATTTTGAAATAGGAATTTGTATAATTTAATAAATTAAATGAATGGTTCATATAATTGAACATTTGGGTGCTTTCCGAAACGTAATCACATTTTTTCGTTATTCGATTTTTTAAAATCATCAATAAACAATCGATATTTCTTAATAATTTTAATTTAATTATTTTGATACGAGTAAAAATAAATGTATATGTTTGAGATATCGTTTGAACATTTTTGTCCCTTCATAAATTAGCGCTCATATGACTCAACTTCGCAAGTTTCGCATTGGCTCAAAGACTCTTTCATATCAATATACATTTCGAATTTATTTTTTGCCGCATAAACACATACATGTTCAACTTTTTAAAAAAACATTGATGATTGGTCTTTGTGGTCTCTCAAAAAGCTTCTTTTACGCGCCATATGTCAGTCTTTGTAGTTGAATTGAGCAAAGATTTCGTGAAAGGTTCATATAAGTCGCAAGTCGTGATTTTTACCACCCAATAATTAGGCGTATCCCTATCTTAATCTTGGTCAAAGTGCGGAAATCGATACTGCACAAAGTGTATTGATTTTTTAAATACCTATAAAAATTGCACACGCGCCTTCGGCGCTCGCATTTAAGATAATATTTTCAAATTGAATATCACACGCGAAAATCAATTTGTCCTGCGAATATCTGCCTATCTGCTGAAATTGTGATGATATCATTCATTGCAAAGTTTGACGAACTTAAGTATTTCCACCTGTCATTGGACAGAGGTTGACGTAAGTGCGACGTCAGCACACTTACGTTCACGTTGGTCGGGTTGGTTACTAGGCAGTTATGATTTGGAATTAAAGTTTATCGTTACTCTTTTATTTCGATTATATTTAACAAATTGTAGACAATAATAGCAACAAAACAATAAATAATTCTAAACAAGAATATTCAAAGTTCTCCAATACACAAACAAACAACAGTTTTGTCACAAAATGTGATAATCTTTGAAATGTTTATACTGTTTCCATGTACCGTAAAAATACATGTAGCGTCCCTAGTACGATAGTATTTCGACATTAACACTTCACGATGTTAAAACTAAGTAAATTGGCTCAAGTTACAAAAGAATATAAAACAGTGTATACTAAAACCAAACAACGAGCGGTTCTGGGAAAAATAAAAAAAGTAAGTTGAAATAAATTTTGCTCAAACAGCAGTCTCTTATCACGACATTGCTTTCAAATAGGTCAATATATTTGTTTATATTTTTTTAAGTATAATTGTAATCATAACTTCAATATCCAGAAAATAATCGAGGTATCGAGTATTACGCGATATTGTGGCTACAGGAGTAAACATAATGTGAACTGGACATGAGCGCTGAATTTAAGATTTTCACATTTCTTTCGTACTGTGCCGAACATTTCGTGTTAATGGTGAACACAATCTTGCAATTAGCTCAATTAGCTGTATATTGTTTCCATCTAACATAATTCCCAAAATTGAAGCATAAAAAAGTTATTCTTATAATAGCAAATTTGTTACATATAATGACCCCTGAACACAGTCATGACAAAAAAAAACTCGTTTGTGACGTGTTTCGCGTAGTTGTAAAAGTAAGGCACTATTTTAGTGAAATGTAACTGTTTAGTAAGCTTAACGACTTTTGTCATTCAACATTTTTCAAGGAAAAGTGTGGATGGGCCGCCCTGAGGGCCTGTTGTCCTTACCGACGACTGTTCAGAAATTATGTTTTAATTATATGATGATTATTTTCTTCAAAACAAGTTATCGATCTATAAATACTAGACCTACCTTTAATATTCAGGCTTTCTTTCGGTTACCGATTTGATATCGTCACAGAAATAGGCTAAATTGAAATTAAAAAAAAAAAAAACTCGAAAAGTGGGCTACTGACGGCCTTGGACCTCGTATAAAATGTCTTGATATGTAAGTTGATGATCTTTAAATCGCGGAAATACTTGATTCCTTTGATTGGCAATGTAAAATTCAGCGCTCATTTAATGTCTAGTTCCTATTATGTCAACCCATATACGACTCGGTAGTTAATATTACGCCACCCGTGTACGAGATACTCTATTATCGCTCAGACATTCTTATTGTTTCAAGCCTAAAATACGTGTATTCAAGTGGTAAATATATCTTGTATAAAACATAAAATATTCATAGATTTTTTACTTGTATTTTAATGCAAGATTTTGAGAAATCCTGAAAATGTCACAAGCCTTTCGCGATCTTTCCACACTGTTTTTGGCACTACTCATACAAACAATAACGCTGGTTCCCAACTTCTCAGACATCATGTTGCACACTGCCCCAAATCAAAGTAGATCCTGTCATGTAATCATATAATCACAATGCTTTATGACCACATATGTAAAACCAATCAACACCCGCATCACTTTATTTATCAATAGAAAAGTAAAGAGTATTTGAAAGCTGTTGTTTTACTGGCCAACCAATTTTCAGCATGTAGGTTCCATATGATCCAATATGTGACAAGGCATATATACCAGAGTTGAGAGGCGTCGGGTACAAAATGGTTCCGTGAGAAGAAAATCTGAGAAAAAACCCACTAAACAGCAACCCACTGAACTTTTTTTTTAAATCTTGATTAGCGAGATCAACGAACTTTGAATAACAATATTTCTTTCCATCAACAACATATATTTACCAATATATTTTCATACATACGCAATAGATCGAAACATATCCTTTTTTCAACCCCGATGAAATTGTTTTAATTTCAATCAGACTGTTATTCATTGTTTTGCCTTTAGATTACATTTGTTGAAACTGAAAAGAGTCACAAATACCTGAAATAACTTAAATGAAAAAATCTAGATGTTAGTCTAAAAGAACGTTCAATAGCACGTACGCTTCCATGGTAACATGAATTTACCTGGAAACGTGGTTCAGAAGTATAAACACTCATGTTTACTTTACAATATTATAGATAGTTACGGAAGATACCAAACTCCAAACGACTTTGTCAACGGTTATGCATAAATATGATAGATATTTAACAGAATAAATAGCTGGTTTCTTCTGTGAAATCTGCATACCTGACTTGTGTGCAAGTTTTGGTTGAAAAAGTAAACTTAGAACACCATTAGCAACATATATAAATATCTTAATTTTTATACTTGCTGCCCATACTATGATTTGATTAACTAGAAATGCTTAATTCAAGTGTTTTACAAGATGAAGTAAGCTTTAATAGAATTGAAACCACAAACATATCATAAAAATAAGTATTCATGTACAAATAACATCAAAAGGAACGTTAAGTATAAACGCATTATGAATCCTGCTGCTACTGGTGTGACTATTGATGGACTAACACTACTTACCCATTCATTACAGATACATCACTCATTTGCAAGAACAACATAGACATATACTGGCAATTTAGTGCAGTTAAAACATTTAACAATACCTAAATATACTTAAATCTAACAAAAAAAAAACACCTCAATATATGAATGGATCGTTTACTCGTACCAAAACGGATGCCTCTTTACAATTAAATATTTTTACAGTTAAATTCAAAATGTATCAAGAGTATTCTACTAGAATTAGACAATGATTCATTTTTTTTGAAATTGTATATAAACAATGTGACTTAGTAGCAACATTATGACAAAAGACTCACTTTATAGGAATCAATTTTATTAAAACACTGATCCGTTTACTCTCAACATGCAGTTGCACAAAGAAGAACATTAAATATATGATTATGTTCAAGTAACCCACAAGTAAAGATCAAATAAAAACATTAGCAGGGTTTATGTCTTTTACTGTGCAAATACAAGAATTCAAAAGCATATATATATATATAGTGAAAAGCAACGAATAAACCCCATTATAATATTGTCATAAACAAAATATAACTGATGCAGACAGATTATTTATATTGATGATACAAACATATTCGGAGTTGACCAACGACTTTTTAATGCTTTATGACAAAAGACACGTTAGAAAAATATCATAGTATTGATAATACAATGTTTGTTTATTTCTAAAACAAACCAGTCTGAAAACTGTAAACATAACATATTGTTAACGAGGATCTCTCAGATGTATATAAATTCCAAATCCCGTGCTCATTAATACGTCGTTCATGCATACATGTACAGATATGATATGGCGACACATTTTGCAGTTTTTTTTTATTTTGTTGGTCAAGTGCATAAATATATAAAGCACTATTGAACTGATTATGACATAGACCGCGACGGGTGTATGTATTTGAACAACTAGAAATGTACTACCGCAAGGTGACCCGGGATTTATATAAACTAATAAATAGTTTAATATATAATTTCACATTTTATAATGTCTGCAAAAGATGTACGTTTCACTAAAAAATGATACATGTAGCTGAAATTATTAACAAATGATACCTTTATTTATTCAAACCACAATTCGATGATACCCTGTTTTTTACTTAAAACAAGGTTCGTTGTTGGTCAAGTGTCTAAAATTGAGGTGCATAAATATATAAAGCACTATTGAACTGATTATGACATAGAACGCGACGGGTGTATGCATTTAAACAACTAGAAATGTACTACCGCAAGGTGACCCGGGATTTGAATAAACAAATAAATAGTTTAATCTATAATTTCACATTTTATAAAGTCTGCAAAAGATGTACGTTTCACAAAAATGATACATGTAGCTGAAATTATTAACAAACGATGCCTTTTTTATTCAAACCACAATTCGATGATACCCTGTTAAAAAATCTTTATTTCTGATTGTTCTCTTATTCTTTTCTCTGTTGAAATTTGAAACAGCTATTTGATTATTTTGAAGCATGAAATAATAAAGGTTATATTTACAAAACTGTTGAATTAAGAATATATCTATGTCGAACACCATTTACATAATTCAACATTTATTTTAATCTTTTGGTATATAAATTCAGCAATCAATATTTATCGTAACAAAAAAAGTGTTCCTAGTTATTTTTGCTATAAATGATTGTTTTTTTTTTATATGAAATATTCTGCTACAAGTTGTAAATTGTCAAACCTAATACCAAACATAATATTTATTATTTTAAAAAGTAGTTTGCACATCTTTCGTGTTGATTTTATTCCAGAAATGTCTATACAAACATGCTGACCTAGTTGTGCTAGGCCGTGAAGAATGATTTTGGTGGAACAATGAATGCTTTGATAGCTTTTCCCGGGCCAAACTATGCAATAATTCACCCTTACCGAATTGAATGTTGTGCTAGCCATATTTGTTCAAAAGTAAAACATGCACATTTGCCTAATTCGATTTTTTCTTAACTTTTATTTTAAAGAAACTTTGATTAATTAATGAAAAATGAAACAACATCGAATATTGGATGTTTAATATATAATCATTCGCGTATGTTATAATGGTATCTTAAGAAAGGTATTTTATTGTTATATTTCTCGATGCAATCTAGATATATTCAAAATTTTAATTATTTAAGTCTCATTTTAGTCCCCTCTTAGTTTAATGTATGTTTTGGTGATTTTTCATTGTAAAGAAATAACTATTACACTTTTACCATTTTTTTAAATATATGACAATGATGGGACCGTAGGGAATTCGTCAAAAACAATAAGCGCTGCTTCTCGTATGAATAGGTCCTTTTTATTGAAACGAATACAATGTGGTCATTGATAAACAGTACAAGTTAGATTTTTTGTAACATTTGTTTTAATTGCAGTGTAACATTTACGACTTTGCTTTTAAAATGATGATTGAATGTACAAGGTTCGACCGATGACCATGGTCGACCATTATGCTTCTTTGTCTTAAAACTATTGAATGATAAACACAAAAATATGGCAATACAGGGTCTAACTGTGAAGAATTTCAGTCTTGATATAGGCATCAGCTCGGCTAAAACTTATTTTTATACGACATTATATAGCTATTTAAATGTGCCTCGCATCAGTGAAAACAATATTAAGGAAGAGCTAAATAATTTCTTATATCGGGCTTGTTTAGGTTTAGTAACAACATTAGTGGTACACTATGGAATATTTAAACTATTATCTAACTTTAAAGTGACACTTATGAAGTGTCAGCTTCTTGTTATTGATAAATACTGGATTGTTTTAGATATGGAAGCATGATTCAGATTAAACAAGTTAGAATTTCGTTCATGTGTCAACCCTAAGAGATAACAATCAAAGTTTTGTTGCGCCAACGCCTTCTTTCACTCAGAATATTGTCAAAAATTGCCTTCTACAGGACACTGCTCTACAATAAATTGATGGATAATGTGAAGTTAAAGGAATGGAGCAAACTGTAATTCTTGAGACATTCAAATTCAGGAGACTTATTTCTGAGGTATGCTGTGTTTCATAAATTGAAAGATTATTGTTTTCTATCTTAAATTTGAGATGCATAGAATGGTCCCTGGCCTATTTCCTTCAAAGACACTGATTCTGTAATCGTTATGTGAAAAGGAAATATTAAGTAAAGGTTTGGAAAGTCAATTTTAATAGGATTATATCGTCAATCTGGGACGCTTCCCTTCCGGAGCATTTTCCCGTTGTAGGCTATCTATTCCATCCATATAAGTTGCCAACTCAATCATATATTTGTTTGGGCATGAATTGGAGTACATTGTGTTGCGCATAAGCAATTTCATATAAATATGCATATTCTAATGTGATGCTGTTAACCAGATGCTGGTAAAAATCTTGTATTACCCGACGCTGCTCTACAATATGCTGCTAACGAAACTGAAGTCACGTGACTGGTACAATCGAGTTGACGAAAATGTTATTATCGGGGCCCTTCCTTTAAGGAGTATTATTCCCGAGGTAGGTTATGGTTTCCAAATTGAACATTGTTAAAAAATAGCCCACTTTAAATTTGGGTGTATTTCATCCCTTATATTTAAACATATTTATTTTGGCATTTTAAAAATTCCAGCAGCAGGAATTTAATAAAATCGTATATACGGTTATATTTAATTATTGATTAACCAATTTTATAATTTAAAAAAATCTTGTTTATATTCGCAGCTGCAGACAGTCAGCGTGTGGGGGACGGGGTCAAACATAGATATATAACAATTGAATTAAGATTTTTGTATTAGAATATATCGGTGTTGCCTTTTAATTTTTGTTGTATGTGCGAAACTTCTACTTCCCGTTTGCAATTTCCCATAGTTGGGGTGCAAGATATAGTGACGAACACTCCTAGCTTATACTTTACAATTGAACTTTAAGATTGTATAGGTTTTGCTTTTGATATATGTTTATCAAAGATCTAGGCCTTTCTATATTCAGCTACAGGCTGTCAGTGTGCGAAGGATGGCAAAGAAACCTCATCCCTTATAAACAACTGATCTGCGGCGAATTAAGAAATGTATAGGTTAACTAGTTTAATATAAAAAAAATCTTCCTTCATTTTTAGTTGCAGGCAGTAGGTGTGCGAGGAATGGTGACAATGAACGAAGACTGGGAAATGCAGCTGTTTGTGCCAACGCTACAGGTAAAATGATGTTTTAAAGATTTTTTAATTGCAGTTAAGGTCCTAAATAATGTGATTAATTGTTACTTTGAAGATTCACATAACAATCTAACAAACTGATATATTATGCGACATTCGTAAGATTCTAAATAGAAAATATGAAACCTGCAATTCTACATTAGTGCGAAGACGTGTATCCCAAGCATCGGGTAATTACATTTTAATAAAATTATTTCAATTAAAAGTAGTTTGTCTTTCAGTGCTATTAGATTAGATTTCAATTATATTTTTCAATAAGGATATATTTTAAACCTGTATTTTTTATTACAAAAAAGCAGCATTTTCTGTTGAATAAACCGAAATGTAAACAAATGCAATTCATGTAAAACAAACTTCGTATAAGTTCAAAAATCGACAACATCTGTTCAGGCAGCAAAGTGCCAAACGAAATCAGTCCCCCCCCCCCACAAATGTCAGAATTGTCATCATGTCATGATTTCGTGAGATATCATAATTTCCAGCTGCATAACCAATTTGTTGAATAATACGCATCTTTGCAAGTTTTTTAAAAACTAAATTCTAACTTTTAATGATCATTTGTTATAACCACAAATGACGACATTTACTATTCATTCACCAACTTAAATAGGAAATACATGAAGCTGGTATTACTCAACTCATACTAGCCACTAGAGATTTGACCGACGCCCCGTCGCAAGAAAACCTCATCAAGGGAGTCGAATTTATAATGAGATACAAGTAATGTAGAACTATGAAATTGATTTTAATTTAGGTTTATAAGTTACGACTATTTCTTACGCGAAATCGCATGTTAACTCAACATGAAAATTATTCATGGTTATAAGAATTGTTTGTCTATTTAATAGACAAATTAGACAAATTTATTTATATTATAAGCTATAGCTCGCATAGCATGTCCTGAATGTTGTAATGTTCATATTTAATATATCGCCACAACAAATTACAGTACATGTCAAGAAAGTGCATATTTAAATACCTCTGTTGTTGCATAAACTGAAAATTATGCATATTGGGAAAAGGGTGGTTGAAGGTGTTACGCTTGGAATCACAAAAACTACCGAGTTCAAATTTATATATAAATTAACGCGGTGATTCGATATTATTGTTTTAACTTATCAAAAACACATTAGCTGTTGGATTTATTTTTAGAGCATATTTGAATGCATAGGTTGGCTTGGTTATAAACAAAGCTTAATGCGTTTGAAAGAAATGCATTTATTAAGAAAAACATTGCTTTTGGTTTTAGAAACACGGGTGACAGTGTATATGTACACTGCAAGTCAGGCAGAACCCGTAGCTCAACCCTTGTTGCTTGTTACCTTATGTCCGTAAGTATAAAACAAATATGTGTAGTTTTCAGCACGCTTATCTTCAGCGCACACTTCTGTTTATAAACTGTCGACTAAAAGGTTTTTGCGATTTTGTTAGATGAATATTTAGATTGCAAACAACTATTTGCAAAAAAAACTTGCAACGTGAAGATAAGTGCGTTACTAAAAAAAATAGATATCATGCACAAAAGATAAATCAATCAGTAAAATATATTGTTTAAATTCAACACCTTAAAATTTGCAAGGAAATTCTCATCAAAACCGTGGGGTCTCTATAAATGAATAACGACGCCTTGATTTTTTTCTTTTTCCCTTCAATCGCAAATATATTCGTTATTTAAAGCATACCAAACATGTATATAGTGTGTTTGCTATATAATAATAGCAAAGTCAAACATATAACTATATGAATCAAATATTATATTGCTGTTTCAGCTGAACCGGTGGACTCCGGAACAAGCAGTACAGTTTATCAAGACAAAGCGGCCGCATATATGGATAAGGACTGCACAAATAGAAGCATTGAATGTTTATTATAGAGACAATATTGGGAATAACATATAGAGATAGCTGAATGGTGATGTAAAAATTCATTAAGGTTTAGTTAAACCGGCTTAGATATCAAACAAATAGGGTTCTTTGTGCTCTTTTTAATTTAAGTGTTTATTTTAGAATGTTTGACATTTGAAGTCAAAAAGGCGATTTAGACCAAATTTCACATGGTTTGGTATGTGTAAGTGATACTTTTAATACAAAAGCGATCGTGCTTAGGCATTGGACAGTCGTTCAGTCAACACAATTGGCGTTTTAGATGATCCTTTTGTATATGCAAAGATCTCATCCATACTAAATGTGGCTCTATTATTAGAATGCTCAGATAGGCGCTTGCATTTGGTATTTCAATTTGTGATTGAACTGCAAGTATCAAGTACTGATGATTTTATATATGTATTGTACCTTTTGAAACCTTTTTGAAACATGGTTATACATGACTATAAAAGCATTTGATTCAACGTTTTTGTTAAATGCATTTTTTTCATTTAATCTATGACGTTCAATGTAAAATTTATAAAATCTTTTTGTTTGTGCATTTATGCACTGATTAATTTTTCAAAAAAAATATGTTGATACGTTAATACATATATAATGCTACACATTGTTTTTTTTGTGACACAGTAATGCGAACGGTATGCCAATTCAAAGTTTATGTAAAGTGCTGTTTTTGATTTCGACTATGTTACATTTACCAATAATATGAGATTTATAAATGTGTAGCTTCGATGTGCTGTTAATCATAAAACGCTAATTTTTTTGATTGCATTGTTAGCGACTGATAAAAATGTTTATTAAATATATAATTGTTGGTCTATGCAATTGTCAAAAATTGAAATAAAAACCGGGTTGTCATGAGTTAAATTTCTATTCACAAATTGAATACATCGTGATTTTAATTTCCAAAGTAATTTAAACTAATGTGTAACTGTATGGAAGTTATTCTAAAGTTATTTTAAAGTTTTTTTGCAGTCTATGGACAATACCTTAGAGCAGCCACCATGAACATCGCAGAAATGTCAAAATCAAGAAAATCAACATGCCTAAAAAAGTATTATCGCAGCATTTTAGTCCAATCTCTATATTTTTCGAAAGCCGAAGTGTCTCACCTTGAGTGACAGAGATGCTGTTATGATGACAAAAGTATACAGAACAAAAAGAAAAAAAAAGATTCTCTTTTCCAAATCAAGGACTTTAGTAAGTGATTAATATACTAAAATGCGTCATTATTGGCTTCTCGGATTAACGATGTCACTCTCACTGGAATCAAAGTTGGTGTAAAGTTAGAAAACACTTCAGATTTTACAGATGGAAACCAGTTAATATGTAGTAAAATTAGCTATTGAGAAACCAGTTTTGATCTTTCGGAACCACAGAAAATACTCTTCTTGTTTTGGTCAAATTAATCATTTATACATTATATTATCCGGTCAGTTGAGAGAAGATATATTTCGATTTCCTACTTCTCCTTTGTAAAGTATTGACAACACGTTTTTAAGTAATTTCTGAGATGTTTATTATATTATCGCCCACAGTAAATTCACTACGATCGTATTACATGAGAATGCGACACAGTTCCCTTGATACCTTGATCCTCTTCTTAGTTTACGGCTTAACCACTCAGCTCTAGTCTGGTTTTGAATGTTGTGACTTTTTGGGCTTTGACGATATTTTCGTCAAGATCATTCCAAGCATCGACCACCCTGATTGTAAAAAAACTGTTTGCGAGAGAAGATAGCCAGTAGCCATACTCAATAGCAAGTGCCAATCCTGGCTAGCACCAAGGACGTGGGGCCGGGTCAACGGGATCTTCAGGCCCCTTTAGCCGAAAACAATGTATGGAGATTTCAACCAGAGCTTCTGTTTCTGTATGTTTAAGTGCATCCCTCATATTTGAGTATTATCGCACTTGACCGAAGAAGGTACAGAGTCTTCTTCAGTCCCGGTTCCCCTGCTCTTTTTGATAAGACAGTGAAGGGTCTTTAACGTGCCAATGACAGGACCCGTACACGGCACCTCCAGATTTTAACCAGAGCTTCTGTTTCTGTATGTTTAAGTGCATCCCTCATATTTGAGTATTATCGCACTTGACCGAAGAAGGTACAGAGTCTTCTTCTGTCCCGGTTCCCCTGCTCTTTTTGATAAGACAGTGAAGGGTCTTTAACGTGCCAATGACAGGACCCGTACACGGCACCTCCAGCTTTACGTCCCGTGCGAAGGACATTATAACCCCTAGGCGAGGAGTCCGTTATGATTCAACCAGTCAATCAATAGTGTCTCCAGCGGGGCTTGAACAAGGGACCTCCTGATTACTGGCTGGGCGCCTTAACCAGTTACGCCACGAACTATATTCGAGTTATTGTTGATTTTTTTATGGCACTGGAAGTGCTGCATGACAGAAAAGTCCAGTATGGCTATAGGCTTTCGGACTCAACGAATAAAGAAGAATGAAGAATCATCAATTAAAAATTTTATGTCGAAAATTATATCGAACAACTTGACCGAATGTTGAGCAGATGTACGCTTTGATGTTTTCAATTACCTTATGTAATCGTATACATACTTTTACTTTTCATACTTTTAAGACATTATCTGGAGCTCGGAGGAGCCTTAAGATTCGACATTTTGCTAAAATAAAGCGCTCTTGACTTTTGATAATTGTTTTGACGGAAGTAAGAGTTTGATGTCATGATGGACCTTTTTGAAACAATTTATAAGACTCTAACATCTTGAATTTGACTATACACGTATCGATCGTAAAATTCTAAATCAATCAAACCCTCCGAGATCCTCCCGAATTCGAGGGAATGTTTGTTATGTTTGTGTTCACTGAATAGGTATGAGAATAAGGCACTTGCTTATTGCTTAAATTAACTCTCGGCATGTGGTCGTGGCTATTGTCAAACGTTTTGATATCAAGGGCCGATGGCAAAATCAACGCAAATTGCAAAAACAGCGTTTTTTGGAGACCAAATCTTCTGGTAACAGGGACAAATATATCTTAGATTTTTTATAAGTTTTGATGGTTTGCGCAAAAATCTATAAACTTGAAGTCCTCTTTTGATATTTTCAATTAGATTTGGTAAAGCGCAAAAGCGAAGTTGAAATACATGTATAAGTTAGGAGCGATTTGTACCTGATGGTATCTAACAAGTGTTTATTTTTAGGCCCCAACACCAAAGGTTCGGGGTGTCTGTCCGTCTGTCCGATGGTCGTAGAGACCTGGGGATAGGCTCATATGAAAGGTCTTGGCATGTAGATGTGCCTTTTGAAGTTTTGGCAACATTGGGGTACCGGAAATGGCCGAGTCTGGCCAATGTGTCCAAAAAACAGCGGTTTTTCGAAACATGAGCAAAATACCCGACCTGACACAGAGGGACGAGATATGCATTTGTTTCTGGATATGGAAGTGAAATCGATGCAATCAAGTGCATACATTTATTTGCAACTTTTAGCTAATATGATAGCACGCATCTATACAATACATTAATATGACCATGTGGAGCTCTGTATTTTTACTGGACATAGAACTTAAAAGTATACCCTTCGTCCGCAATGCTTCATATCTACATCTGCAATTTTCTGAATGAATGTAATGAAATAAATTATGTCAAAGAAATTTTGGATATACTCCGTTTGATTGTCGCTTTGAGTGAAAACAGACTGTGTTCAGCTGCTTCAAACCATCGAAATGACTGTTGTTGTTTTTTAATTGTGCTTACACCATTTGAAGCGCCATTATCGTCAGATCATTTTAAGGCGAAAATACATGCTCTGTTCAGGTATTATATATCGATTTAAAAAATTACATAAAAAAATACTAAAATTACATAAAAAAAATACTAAAATTTACAAAAAATTCAAAAAATTACATAAACACGAGTCTTTTGATAATTCTGATCGTTTTTGCGAAACTAGACCTGGCGAAGGTTTTGATTGATGCGTTCGTCTCGAAAATGTTTAGTCCTCGCGAAATCAAGGCATAGGCCTACCTACAAATGATACGTCTGTATGCTTGTGAATGATTCATGGGCTGTTTCCAAAACATCTTTCGAAAAATATCCATTACCAAACACGTACCGGGGTGGGGTATGTATGCAATGTATATTTTCTATTATTGCGCATGTTAATGCTCAACATGTTTTAGCTGCCAAACTACTCTTAAACCCTACACCTATATATGAATGCATACATTGATAACTTTGCATGTTTTACCCGACACAGTGACTTAAATATTTGTGAATGTAAATCCCTTTTTTTGCACATGTTTATCAGTGTGCGAAATAAGCGGTGGCCCGGTGGCCAATGGCTCCCTAAAACCCCGTTTGGCCACCGGGTTTTGAAATTCGGTGGCCAAAATGGCCACCGGCAATTTTTTGCACCAATTATATGTAATTAATACACAATATATCAGAATACGATATAAAGCTATATTGTTTATTGGTTAGCTTATATAAGGTTTAAAGACACAATGAACAGAAGAGAAATCTAGCCTTTGATAAGCATCTTTATTTGTTTTCTTGGAAAACAATTGATACATACTTGAGAATTTTATACATATGTATTATATCTTCCTTTATTAATTTATTTTTTATTTTTTATTTTTCGTTTTTTTTTGTTATTTTTTGAAGAAATATTTGCCCAAATTGCTTGTTCCTTTGCATTACATATAGGTGCACCTTAGCGGTCAATTATACCAACAACCCTTTGGCGGCGCGAGTGTCGTTTCAGATATCACTCGCGCTTGTGATATGTAATCGTAAACGATTTCAATACTCGATAGATAAAATTCCATAAGAATTTTCCGTAAAATTTGCGCTCGCGCCTTCGGCGCTCGCACTTCACGATATTGTAAAATGATTAAAACATTTTTATTGAGTGTCGTTTTGGCAGTACGGGGTTGTTTTATCAGCACGAATGTGGTTTGAGATGATGATTTCGGGTAAAAATGTACCCTTGATTTCATCTTTATGATTTATGAACAAATCGCTTTTGGCCACCGGGTTCTCGGTCTGGCCACCGGCTTTTGGGAACCCGGTGGCCCGATGGCCACCGGCTTCAAAATCCTTATTTCGCACACTGATGTTTATGATAATTATCTTTTAGAGCTCCCAATCTTCCTCACCACAAATGCTGTCGAAAATCGTCTTCTACCCGACACTGCTCTACAATGTGCTGTTGGAAAAAGTGACGTCACGTGACTGGTATAACAGGGTCGATCGCACTGTGATATTGGGGGCGCTGCCTTTTAGGAGCATCATTCCCGAGGTAGGATTCTTCCCTAAGGAATATTAAGGCATTTTGTCAATTACATTTCCAAACTAAATAAGCATTTTGTGTCCAAGTATAATGTGTGTGGTGCATCGTTCATAGATTGTTTGGACTCCTACCGGGTCGATCGCACTGTTATATTGGGTGCGCTGCCCTTCAGGTCCATCATCCCCGAGGTAGGCTGTATGTACTCATTGATGGATTTTAATCAATTAATAATTAATTAATAGAGTTGAAGGGTTGCACTTTTAGAGTTGCATCGAACCGTTTATTCATTGGGGCGGTTGGGGGATGGTTAGTTGGGAGCATCATAGCCGAGGTAGGCTGTGTGTTTAACTCATTGACTCATAGACGGATTTCAATTCATACAGTTTCCTAACTCGATTGTGTGTGTATTTGTAGTTTATGAGGGGTGGCGTTTGTTGAGTTTCCACAAGCAGCATTATATTGGGGCGCCTCTTTCTAGGAGCATCATTCCCGAGGTAGGCCAGGGTTCATCCTGACTCCGGCGGATTATGTGCGCAGCGCACGCCTCCTTTTTGGACGCGCGATTGACATGAAGTTACGCGCGCAAGGAAAAACATATATCCCGATTTGTTTACAACAATATTGATCTTTTAACACCATCAAAATCGATTAAAAGATGTTCTAACATAAAACAGCACTCGATGGCTCTTATATTAAAGCATAACTATAGTCATTATCCGAGCGCCAAAGGCGCGACCAAAAAATTCTTAAGGTAAATGTTTACAATATGCAAGTGTCGGATGCGCGATCGAAATAGTTAAGGGAAATCGTGAAAAATAATAAATAATAATAATATAACGAAATTCTCAGATGTTCCATAATGAAAGTCTCTTATTTTTCCAAATTTCTGAAAACGGATGTTCAAGTTCCATGATTTTCCCTGACGCTGGTCGCCCTGTTTTATTAGTCCTCCGCCGCCGCGTCACTACAACAAATAATTGAGCTGTCAAAAAAATTCCAAGTTTTTTGTACGTTCAATGGAATTATAAGACCAATGAACCATGTCCGTCTGTCTGTCTGTCCGTCTGTCCGTCTGTCTGTCTGTCGACACCTAGGTGCACTTCTTTGTACGGACGAGTACTCGCTTATCCCTCGATGGATTTTGTTTTCCTTTGGCACATGGAACAAACATATATTGGAGCTGTGCTTAGGCTATTTTGTTAAAAAATCTTGAAAATTGGAATTTTGGCGATTTTTTGAAAAATGGTGATTTTGGGGACTTATTATTGTTATTATTATTGACGTTATTATTGATTGTAGTTTGTACGGACGAGTACTTGGTTATCCCTCGATGGATTTTGGAACAAACATATATTGGGGCTGTGCTGAGCGTATTATTTTTGAAAAATCTTGAAATTGGAATTTTGGCGATTTTTTTGAAAAATGGTGATTTTGGGGATTTAGCGTTATTATTGATTGTAGTTTGTACGGACGAGTGCTCGGTTATCCCTCGATGGATTTTGTTTTCCTTTGGAACATGGAACGAACATATATTGGAGCTGGGCTTAGGCGCATTATATTTTGAAAAGTCTTAGAAAATGGAATTTTGGCGATATTTTGAAAACTGGTAGTTTTGGGGAACTTGGCACATTAAGAAAGATTAATCGTATATCGTGATGTTTTGAGGATAACGAATACGTAAGGAAAACGTTGTGAGAAGACGTTGTGAGAAGGACGTTGTGAAGAAGACGTTGTGAGAAAGACAATTCTTGGATTTTTGTTGATGTTCCAATTTCATTTCCTATGTTTTTAGCCCCCAGCCAACCAATTTGGCTGAGGGCTATTGCTATCCCCATTCCGTCCGTCCGTCCGTCTGTTCGTCCGTCCGTCTGTTAACATTTGAGTTGCAGTAGTTTGTCCGCGGCATTTTGGTATGAAGCCTTTGTCCTAGGGTTCTGAAACTTCACACAGTGAAAGAATATATATTGCAGATGTGCAACGTCGAGGTTTTAGTTTGATCGACCAAAAATTGTCGAAATTACGGGGGTTTGAACTTAGACGAATTTGAGATATTTTGGGATATTTATACAATACTTTGTCCGCGACACGTTGGCATGAAGCCTCTGTCCTAGGGTTCTGAAACTTCACACATTGAAAGAATATATATTGCAGATGTGCAACGTCGAGGTTTC
>LQRL01017909.1:10746-21098 GCA_001703475.1 Hydroides elegans | reverse complement strand
TGAACATCTCAACTTCCGGTCCCCGGTTAATTCGAACCCCGGTTAATTCGAACCGATTTCGCCGGTCCCGAGTAGTTCGAATTAACGAGGGGCTACTGTATATGTCATCATAATGCATCAATAATAGAGAAAAATGCGATTAATAATCAGGAACAAGAGTATTATTTTAAGCTGAGGTTCGATGAGCTTGTTTGTTAGTAAAACAAAAATATGATGGCTGATTTTAATGAATCCTGATATGCTTATTTCCGGGGATACTTGGATATTTAAAGTTATTAAAACAACCGTGTTTATAAGAATTTTTCGTATAATAGAATGGGTAATGCCAAGGGTAAGTGTTTAATATAGTTGCTGGCACTTTGAATAGATTCATCAATCGAATCGGACTATGTGTGTTTCCTAAGCTGAATCATACTTTAAATGTTCGTTTGAAATTAACAATCAACATGCTCTTGAAAAATGCCGCGAATAAGACATGTGCAAGTTGTGGCACACTGTCCTTGGACAGTCTTGTTACGTTATTCCAAAGACCTTCTCTTGGTTGGTTTTTGTATCTTTTCCTCTTTATGTCAGCGTTTGTCTGTGTTGGATTTAATGGTTGCCCGGTTTCGTTGTGCCCCTGGTAGAGTAGTTGAATACATTGTGAAATGGGACTCCTTTTGATTCTCTACTCTTTATTTCTTTATTCCAGATAAATTGTATGGTTGCTATAAAGTGGCTTTGTTAGGGCGGGTTTTATGTGGTTTCTTTTCAAAGTCGATCGGTTGAGTTGAGATGACGGAAATTTCTTTCCCCGCTCTTCAGGACAAAAACGGGATATGCAATTGAATCGTATCCGCCATTACGTTTTGTTCATTGGAATACTTCGCGATGGACTTAATTATCACGCAATATTTATAATATTTATAATATTTCTTCTTCATCTAACACTTCTTCTAGTATGAATAAATTAGAGAGTTGATCATTTGATAAATAACAAGCTGGGTAAGTGTCCCTGGACACACAGTTGTGAACAAAATTAAGTACATGTATGATATATTTTTGTTTGGATTTTACAGTTCTTAAAATAAATTAGAAAGTTGATTATTTGCAAGCTCGGTTGATGTCCCTGGACATCCCAATGTGTTAACATAAACCATCTTGGTTGTTTGCCTCATAAACCCATCCCCTTCCCCTTTCTCACAAAACATACGCAAAATAGAATTTGTCAAAATGTTGGAATATACGCTGAGCAGACTGATTACTGAATGATGAATGAGCGAGTATGGTTGGTTCTGAATTACGGGTGTGTGTGCTTGTTGGTTAACTCTTAAATGGCCTGTTGCTCTTGGGTTTAACCTTTGAGTAACTAATTTTGTTTTCATAGTTTTAACGCACAAATATTTATGGCCGCACATTATGTGGTGGAAATATGCTGACGTATATTATAGTAGATCTCAGAAACAAATTATGTTGCCACATAAATTTGTGCTCATTATTGTTATAAGTTGTAAATTTAGTAAATTGAGCAGTTAAACAATCATATCTCATTCAAAAACATATACCGGTAATACATAGTTTCCTATATTTCCATGCCATTGGTTTTGGTTGAGATGCTTACACCGTAAGTTACTGGACTCGATCCCCATGCCTGAGTAAGTTAATTATAGTGTGTTGCATTGTGACTACAGGCCTTTTTACATTATGGTTATACATTTGTGAAGTATATTATCATTGTATATAATGCGTCTCTTTTTCCTGTCTCATCTCCAGGCGTTGCACAGTACACCAACCCACGCATCATCGAGCATCCACAGGACCAATACGTGGCGAAGAACGACCCGGCGACCTTGAACTGTAAAGCCGAGAGTGTTCCCGCGCCAATAATCACGTGGTACAAAGATGGCCGCCCCGTCATAACAGCCAATGAGAATCCGAGTTCGCACCGGATGTTGTTGCCCAGTGGACAGTTGTTCTTCTTGAGTATCATGCATAGCAAGGTATGGGGCAGAAATTGATAATGACTAGCTTGATATAAATTTAAACATTGAAAATAAAACACGAAAATTTTGGAACGGGAAAATGCGGGACTCTCCTTATATTAATACACAGTTTAGCAATATTCCCTTTTATCATAACCTATCTATCCTGACATTAGCTCGATGGATAAGCGCTTATAAATTATCTCGAATAGCGCGAAGGTCTCAAGACTTCACAAAACCATTGACAATTTTGAAACTTTATTTTCTCAACCCATTTTGGTGATATTGGAGTGGGAGCTTCTGCCCGTATTGTGAATTGTGACCATAAATTTCTGGTTCTGTGGATTATAATTTGTTCCTGAAATATTTTAGATCTGATACACATTTCCTTCATTTAGCCCTATTGATAAGCGTTTAAAAATAATATCGAGTAGGAATCTCTTTTTTGTCAAAGAATTCCTTCTAATCAAGAGAATATGTCTTCATTAGGCAATGATGAGAACCAAAATTACTCTATATAAAATCAACTAATCAACTAATTTTGGTAGAAAACCATATGAAAAATTCAAGGATGTCTGGAGGCAACAGTCACTGCTTGCGTCTCATTTTGTGACGAATTCAGTCTGACATATGATTTGATTGTTTGATATATTCCTGTCACAGAGTCTAGGAATTTATTTTCATCGCGGAGGGATTATGGAGGAGGACGTTTGATTAGGAAAGGCGGACATACTATTTAAAAAGTTTTTTTCTCATAAAAACAGATCAAAATAACTTCCCATTTTGTACGGATGTAGAAGGAGTTTTTTGGTGGCCTTTAGATTCATTTAATCATGTAGTTCACCATTAATTTATCAAAATAGAAACCGGATGCCTTATTAATAACATAGAAACCTTGAAAAGTGTATAATTAAATTGTAAAGTGTGATTTAAATTAAAGTGTGAGTTTTATAAAGCTTTTTAAAAAAACCTTCTAAAATTTGCAACGAAGCAGAATAATCATCTTGTGCACTATTGGCACAATTTAAAATTAACTTTGTAACAAAAACATGCATTTTCAAGGAAGAGGGATAGTATCCTATTGTTCTTCCTTTAATGTGCTGAGGGCATCACTGCCAACTCAAAACCACACCAAAAGTATCGAACAGGTTGCTTCAAGCAATAAGTGTGCTGATGATTTCATCCCACCATCTTCCCTTCCTCCCCCACCCTCGGCCTTTACCGAAAACCACTTGTTTGTGGGCTGCTAATTTTTCATTAATTCAAAACACACTCGACCACTCTTTAAGCTGGCGCATCTCTTTAAAGATATTTTTCGAGTAAAAACATAAAAATCGCCTTTCCTCTGTGAAGTTTGTGATTAAAAGCGAAAACGGCACGTGCAAACGCTCTCGGTGGGTTTCTCCCTTGAAGTTATTTTTGCGAACGTCATGTGATCCCCCATGCCACCTAGCGGGTAAATGCTGATTGAATTATTCGGGATGTGGAAGTGGTTGTGCTCGAATGGAGTTTTTATTTCGTAGTGATGATTTGACTGAATACTTGCACTAATTCAATTCAATCTAAATAATGAATGTAATAAAAATAAATATTTGAAAACTACTTAAAAAACCAAAGCCAATTTATAGTCAAACGAACCAAGTTTTATAGCATATTATACTTTAGCCTACATAGGAAACAGCTTGAATGAAATGTTTACTATTTACAAAGTTCATATAACTAGCATTTTCACATCATTTTTATTCAATAAGCAATCTAAAACGATGATCCATTAGGAAACATACATACATATATATTTATATGAATCAGCACTATAAGCGCTTTATCACCCACTGACTCAGACATCCCGAATAAAAACAGGATATCTCCTTTACGTCCGAACACGGCATATGGTGCTTCTTGTCTTAAGGGCAAATCCATTCGGTTGTTGCCATGCACGAACAAAGCAAGCTAAGAAAAACAGCTCACATTATAACCATATCCCCTCCACTCGAACCTGTTTTCCCTCCCTTTAGATTCCTACCAACCCATTGTAAAACAGGTGGTTCCACATTTCAACTTTTAAACGACTTGAACGTTTTAATTTAGCAAATAAACCAAGCAAAGGATTAAGTTTATCTCACCGAGCAGTCGCGAGTACCTTTCTTAGTCGAGCATCCACCTACCCGTACAAAAAAAAATGTGGTTGAAATCTATACATTTAGATTCCGCAACTAAAATGTGGAATCGTTTATAAAGACAAAAACGAACCGGTGGGGATGGGGGAAAGGGGGAGCTGGGTTCTAAGAGCATCAGGTATGTTTGTGCGATGTTTAGAAAACAAAAGATTAGCGAAATTAGTGTCTGCTGGATAACTTGAGGCTTACTAGGTTTCACACTTTTAACCGAAGAAACCTTTCTGTTGAGATTTTGTAAAGAGTTAAGTTCTTACACCAAGGGTATGCCCACCAGGTAGTAGACCTACACTAAATGGATCAAAATGTTTTTGTCTGTATACTAAAAGGTGAAAAATATGGAATATTTTAAAGTTAGGTTGTTCTCCATCATCAAAATTTTGATATTTTCAAAGCAAATTATCTCGTTTTGAAGTACGAGACATTGACATAATCAATTCAGCAGGACGTCGCGCAACGTTATAATTACGTTTTAATTCTATTGCGTTTTATATGTTTTCGGGACGTCATATTTACGTCTTGGTCATAAGAACTGTCACTAAAAATCCATTTGTAAAAGCTTAAATCTTGTATCTCCACGTACTGATTACGTAGGAAAGCAACACAATAATAACGTCTTCTCGACTTAACATCTTGTTGCATTACTTCAGAAACCTACTATGCCAAAAATGAGGTCTTTTACAATCCTACTTTCGTCGTCTCTGCGTCTCTAACATAAGTGAATTCAATATGTTAAGTACTATTATGGTAAGAAATTGAAACCACCTTCCCCTTTTTGCGCACCCCCTTGTCCTCTTTAGTTACGTCAGCGCCTTAGCAACCATGCCCGATTAGTTGCTATGTGACCTCAGAGTTGCTAAGGTCATGGAAATGAAGCGCCTACCCTTTAAACATTGCATATCAATGACACGTATAAATATGAATAAATAGAGACGATATGTTGTGTTCATAACACCATAGAAAAACAAACAAATATATACATGGTTTTCTATGAAACAGAAAAAAAAGTTTTTTTGTGTGTTTGTTTATCACTTGATATTTCTGCTCACGGAAGCTGTAAATGTTAACGGATTTTATTCGACACCCCCTAATCCACAGAATGTATACCGTGTACCCCCTTGCTCAGATAGAAATACATTCCATATCGGAAATACAAAAACTCGTCTCCTTCCTTTTTATAATCCAGTTTTCTAGGGAAAAAAACTAAGTTAATTGAACAATACGTCTATATTGTATTAATTTAAAACATTGATTTCCTATATTAACTATAATTACATATTCGGACACCATCTTATTTATTGATGAAGAATGAGGTCAGTCCAATAATTTAAATATTGGACAAGTCAAACGTTTTCATTTTGGTCTGACCTAGTTTCTGTATGACTTGTTCCATGACAGAATAATATGATGTCGTAAACATAAAGGAACTGTTATCCAAAAATAAAACAGCATTTTCCGGAAACCCTTTTCGAGGATTTAAATGGCAATGTAAGTCTACACCAATATATCTAGTGCGCCGCCATGATATTGTGATGCGAACAACCTGATCTACGTTCTAGATTAAACGAGATTAACTTTTTCGAGTTCATAAAGTCGGAAGTTTTTAATCCCACTTTTAACCCATATACAAGAGATGCGACGTGATATAAGCGAAAGATGAATGATCTATTTCAAGTGATTGGGTTTCAGTTGTGATGTATGAATGTATGTCGCATACTAATAAGTTGATATTTAAAGTTTCAAAGTTGAATTTCGTATTAGTTCTTAGAATCGGAAGTAAATTTTGAAAGGTTAATAAAATGTCTAGAATTTATAGGATAGGATCCACGCAATTTGATTGTTCTTTTATTAACTGAAAGAAAAAACGTTCTCGTTATCATTGAGCACTCTATCAATTACTCAAACTGACACGAGGTATTCGTAATCATTACAGATCGAATTATCTGAAAATCTGAAACTATCTGTCCGATTCGTTGTAAACAAACAAACTAGACAACACATGTTTTTGTCAAATTCTTAACATTATCAAGACCACAAATAAGTAAAAAACAAAATACTCATTTTTTAAAGATAACCAATCAATAGATTTAAACCGCGTAGAATTCGATCTAATTTATACACGTTTTGGCTAAAATATGGAATATCATCTTTGATAATCCACAGAAAAACTTGCCAAGATTTGTTTTGATTTTTGATTTGAACACTCTTAGAATTAGTTCCAAAAATGATAATATTTTGTAAATAAAGCTTTATTGTCAACCAATCATTACAGACAACTACATGTAACTCTTCCTTTCAATAGCGGCCTCCAATCCATCGTTGTATTTTAAAACTTGTATATAAAATTGCTACATTTTGTCTGTTATACAAAAAAAAACAAATACTCATAACTCTTTGAAATACAAACTATCGTTGGCTATAAAACCTCGTTTTGCTAATTATTTCATTTTTTTTTATTCTGTTTTACAGAAGGAGCAGCCGGACATCGGAGTCTACTACTGCAACGCCACCAATCCGGAAACGGGCGTCAGTGCCATCTCGCGGAACGCCACGCTCCAGATTGCATGTAAGATGCCAGTTAGCCATTGTCGTACCCCGAAACAATAAGCTATCTGCATTAAGGTATTCTGTTTCAGGCGCCTTTCAATCCATTGAAATCTATACCGTCCTGTTACAAAGGCTTATATATGAGAGTTGAGAGTCACTGGAAAACAAGAATGAATCTATACAGGTATTCAAGAGTTTAGAGGCGCTTGGAACGGGATGGCATTTTTAGCTGTTTGCGTTATTAAGTTTGTGGTCCGTCAGTCTTTTTTGTCTTTTCATTTGTCCGTCAGTCCATGTTTGTCTTTCGATTGCCTGTCCGTTCGTCGGTTTTAAACTGTTCCACGTACATATATATAGTCGGTCGGTTTCGATTGTCCTTTGCTGTTTACATAAACAAGGGTTTTTCGTATCACGTAGAAGACATATTACAATTTTGGAACGCTCTGAGGCACTGACTACAAGTTTGACTGTACATAAGAAATTAAGCCAAACACATATCCACCTAAATATTTGCTTTAAATGATAGGTGTATATCTTAATTATTATTCAACATTTAAAACAAACCATTTATTTTAATAGATTTCGCTACATCATACCTTTGTCACACAAGGGTGAGTGAAATATTCATCATTCCCACTTTTAAATTTTGGAACGATTATGTTAATTGTACATTGTGTGGCATATTACACACTAATATTGAAAGGTGACTTAACTCAATCAAAGCCTTCTATAAAGACTCCGTTCTCGTTGTTGGTATCCTTTTATGCAAGTACATAATTCCATGGAAATACCCAGCGTACTGGGACTTTATTAATGTGACAAGACGAGGCCCGCTTGTAATTATCTCTTCAAGTATTGATGTCTAGGTTTTTAAAAGTCAGCTGTACATGTATATAAAGCAGGATATCATTCAAGGCTTAATAGGAATATATATCCGTAAATAATATATACAGCTTTCAACAAGAACGAAATAATCGATGAAATCGATAATTCACGAAAAAAAACTCAAACTGTGATATGTGTCATTATATAGATGTAATAAATTGTTTTTGGACAATAAGGCATGGGATTGTGATCGTTCATTGTATTTGAGTTAATATACATGCCATCCAGGTTGGTGAATCTTGTAATACAAATAACAAAACAAATCGTTCCAAAATTAGAAAATAGGCGTAGGATCAATATCAGAGTCAAAATCAAAATGTTTTATCACGTAGAATAATATGTGCCAAACTATTTCATAGATATGTTTAAAGATAGTCTACACCTATAATATGGAATTGATATCATATTTTTATACATGAAATAAACATTGTTTAATAATTCAAACATTTATCAACGACTCAGAGCGTTCCAAAATTGGGTAAACACGTCTAGCCAAATTGTATTCAGCAACTCTACCAGGGTTTACAACAGAACCGGGCAACCATTAAATCCAAGACAGGCAAAACCTGACATAAAGAGGAAAAGGAAAGCAGACAGAAAAAAAACAACTAATACAAAAACCTTTTGAATAACGAAAATAGAGCAATCAGCATTTATGATAATATTTTACACGTGAAGTATCTTAGATCAAAGTTATAAAAACTGCAAATTGTATTTTCTGAATCAAGATGTCTTTCCATAGCAACAGCCTATTCGCTTGTTGCATAGCGACCAAAATCGCCATCGGTCAAGCGATGTGGACACAAGGGGTGTGAGTCTATAAATAACCAAGATTCAGTCATGACCAAGAATAACAAGTCGCTGTAAGGAGTTTTCTCAATTAACATCAGCAATCAAGCGAATGATGACTCTGCATAGAAGTCACGCATCCATAAAGTGTTGTTGCCATGTGAGATTGTTTTGACATCTCTTCTTCTGTTGCTCTCCTCCCATCTGTCAATCACGATGCCTTATGCCCGGTTTCGATGGATACGAATATGCTCGTTTTGATGAGAAATAAAATGAGCAAACGTTTGCATTATTAATGCCTTTGTTTATGTGTCTCCATGGTTTTCAACTATTGTCCGCCTCAGATTTTTAGCTTTGATTGACGTTTCTTGTAATGGAAAGGCTATGAATAAGACAAAAGAAAGCCATTTGGAAAATGAAGACCAAAGGCGATTTGAAAAGTGACCCAAACATTGTGACGTTTTTGTGAGTTTTTACGGTAATGGACCAGCTGCTGTGATCTAGATGTGTGGGAAAGAAATGGATTAAGTTTTCTTGTTCCATAATTATTGTTCTGCATGCATACATCAAAACAGTTAAAAAGATTCAGTTTGTTTATTTCGATCTTACAAATAGGAGCAATCCGTGTTTACCAACAAATGCCAGATCCCGCGCATGCGCAGTGCGCTGGGTGGCAGAAAAACCCAAAACAGAGCAGGATCCATAAGCAATAACAGTGATGCAACCAAACTTTAAAGTCAATTTAAGGCTTTAAAGTCGCCTAAATGTTGGAGAAAATGAAATATTTATGAACTGATATATCATGTGAATACGTAGACATTATTTTAAAACCATACAATATGGAGTTGTTGACATATCGGACCTTCTAATATATCAATATTATCATTGATATTAGTCGTTCTATTTACCCGAATGCTTGAAATATATTAAAAATAGGAGCATAAACTATTTTGAAATTATATTTATGTTATTTGCAAAACTTCGAAAGTACATAACAGCCCATTTATAGTAAATTTGAAGCGATAATAATCCCTACTTAAATCATTTCATGTATGATATATCTTTTAGGGTGTTATATTGAGCTGGATCTTTGCTTCGTTTTAATCATAATCATTGTTTTGGACACAGATTAAATCATTGACTATTATAGCTTTATATATAGTTTGATGGTTGTTTTATTAAGATTGACCGATCATCGACAATGTTTTTCAGTAATATGTTTAACGTACCCATCAGCATATCCAACGCATCCTCTGAGCATTCAAAACAATGTCAAAAGTTCTTGGTTCATATCCTTAACATTATATAAAGCACTATAAATCCATTAGAATCGTGTTTTATTGTACGACAGATACATTAATACTCTAATATTTGTAACTGAAAGTATAGATTCAATGAATTTTCATAGATAATATATAAACACCGTCCTGACCTTTACTTTAGCTGTATTTTTTTTTCGAAACAGAAAATAGGCGCTTAAATATAGCAAAACGAATATAAATTTAACTGTCTGGATAAGAAATGTGACATATCTCATGGCCAAACTTAGCTTGATAGCGTGGACTGGCGATAAGTTACTGATATTATTTACGAAAAAAACACATGGGGAAAAGGCATTGAGTAGGCATTGAGTAGACCTACTCCTAGGTTCAAATAATCTGCTTATAAATTCTCAATTTCATGGATGTCGTTATAAAACATGGTTTATGCTGAAGAAGATTGTTCCAAATGAAGATAATCTTAATTAAGCGGGTTCAAAATTTATCAAAACACCATCATGTTCATGTTCATTTAACTACATATAAATTGGTATGAAATGATAGCAGTAAAGAAGCTCTTTCCACCTGGAACACATTGGCCCTTTAAAAAGCTGATGTGTGACGTCACGCGGACAGGAGCTATTCCTATTTAAACTATGTTCTCTGTGTTAAAATGTTTCTGTCAAAAATATGCGACCGAACGTACACTGTTTTCTCCATTCCCCTATCCCCTTAGT
>LQRL01017891.1:3764-14352 GCA_001703475.1 Hydroides elegans | reverse complement strand
CGATTTTCTTGGCCAGTGTCTCTGTGAGTGTCCATGCTGCACTTCCATATAGGAAAACTGACTCTACCGTTGAGCGAAACAGTCGCGTTTTGGTCTTTTTTAGACAGTGTTGATCTCCAAATTCGGCTCATTTTGTTCTGTGCTGCCCATGCTAGGCCTATTCTCTTTGCTATATCTGCTCTTGAGCTGCTCACTAGGGATCCCAAATAGGTGAAATCATCTACTTCTTCGAGTATGGAGCCGTCACTGGTTTTTATATCTATTTTGGTAGGACAGTTGAAGGTCATTACTTTGGTTTTTTTTTGGATTGGCCATCAGGCCTATTGCCGCTGCCGCAGTTTCTACTCTATCGAGCAATGTTTGTGCCTGTTTGACTTGTTCACTTATCAACGCGATATCATCAGCGAAATCAAGGTCGGTTATACATACAGGTCTTATTCTTCGGCTTTGTCGACGTTGTATCTGGAACCCTAATTATTCTTCTCTTCCGTTTATTGCTTTTCCAAGTGCATAGTCCAGTGCTATGATAAAGAGGTATGGAGCGAGAGTGTCACCCTGTAGTACTCCAGCAAGGATATCAAACAATTCGGTTTCACCATCTGGAGATAGCACCTTTGCTTTTGTGTCTGTGTACATAGCTTCTATTGCTCTGACTAGTTTTTCTGGTATACCGTATGCTCGTAGAATCTTGATCAGTTTACCACGATGTATAGTATCGAAGGCCTTTTTGAAATCGATGAAGATGATTATGGCTGAGAGATTCTTATCTTTGATGCCTTCAATTAATCGTCGAAGGGCTAAAATTTGGCTTGTTGTTGTTCTCCCCGGTCTAAACCCATTTTGGTTTATTCTTAGATGAGGTTCAATTGTTGGTCGAATACGATTGAGGATCATTCTGTTGTATGTCTTAGCTACCAACGAACTTAGGCTTATACCTCTGTAGTTGTTGCCTTTTGAGAGATCACCGGTTTTAGGTATAGGTATTATATTCATAATCGACCACTGTTCTGGTTTTCGTCCTTCTAGTAGAGCCCTGTTGTAGAATCCTAGGATTTCGTCGTCTAGGTTACATCTCTTCAGTACTTCAGGAGGGATATTGTCTTCTCCGCATGCTTTACCCTCTGTGATCGAACGCTTTGCTTTGTTGTATTCTTCCTTCGTAAATGGACCATCATTGATGTTTAATTCTTCTATTATTTGGTCGATTTCTTCGTCCTGACCCCCGATATCGGAAGGGTTGCCAAGTAGACCCTGGAAATGCTTGAACCAGTTCGCTGTTCTCTCTTCTTTCGTGTCGCCTTCTATCTGTCCTTTTCTACTTGCCTTTCTTCCACTTATTTCATGTTGTGCATTGTCAATTTGGTCTATCTTCATAGATATGTTTTCCTCCTCTAACTCGTCGTACTTTTCGTATAGGTTTGCGCGTGCATTTCTTAGTAATTCCCTGGTTGTTTCATCAGGATTTTGTTGATATTTGTCGAAGGCTTCTTCTACAACTTCTCTGTCTTTGTTGAGTCTTATGTCATCGCTTCTTTGTTGTCTTCTTGTGCCTTTTATTTGTGGAAGGACTTCTTTTGCCGTTTCTTCAGTTGCTCTTATAAAACGCTCATACTCTTCGGTGGCTGACTCGTTTTCAATTGTCAGAGCGTGAAATCGATTCTTTAAGTTAGTGTGTATCTCTCCTGCAGTTCATCGTCTTCCTTTAGCATTTTCCAGTCGTATTTTATTTTTCTCATTGTGCCTTTATGATTCGATCGAAGGCTTAATCTTACTTTTGCAGAAACTATTCTGTGATCTGATCCCATGCTAGCAAAGTTGTTGTATGCCTGGGCATCTTTGACACTGTTTCTCCATTTTTTCCGTATCAGAATATAATGGTAATGGTGTCAAATACCAAAGCAAAATATAACAAAAAAAGGAGCAGAAAGAATCTTTATTTTGTAAGT
The DNA here is from genome assembly GCA_001703475.1 of Hydroides elegans. Lineage (NCBI taxonomy): Eukaryota > Metazoa > Annelida > Polychaeta > Sabellida > Serpulidae > Hydroides > Hydroides elegans. The sequence continues at coordinate 12,406 of LQRL01017891.1, read as the reverse complement.
GACAAATAAGGTTCAATATAAATAAGGTTTGCACTCAAAACATGTAACGACGGCAATGTAAAGCATTAAACAGGAAATGAGGTGCGTTATTTCCGTTTTTTATATAATATATAAAAGAAAATAAGTGCCTTCAACGCCCCGGTTAATCTAGACATGTCGTAGCCTACATATCGCATTTAAATACCCATGAATCAACTATGTACACATGATTTTGTACAGAAATCCAAACAATGACCCAAATGGACCTTGGTGTTTTACAATGGAGCTGCCTGATTTTACAATGGAACCTCGCTACTGCACCATTCCGCAATGCGAAGGTAAGAGGATGCATTGTTTTATACATTTTAATTTTAACATCATTTTGACTCATCTTTATTCACTGATTTATTGATTTCATGTTCTGGCTACAATGAGTAATGTTTATGATTAAAAAGTTAGATACATGAACATAGAATAGTTGCTGTCTGAAAAAACAAATGATTAGTCATTAAAAAGGTTTTCGTCACAGAAAATTTGCTTCTGAATAATATAATCTTTGTAAACAAACACGAATCAGGAATCATTTCAACTAGTTTTATTCAAGAACTAAAACGTACATTATCAAGTGGGCGGTGTATACACTTCCACTAACAATATGATATACTTGCTTTTCCCTGAATATATTTTGTTTATTACAAACCTACTATAAAGATTCCATAAATATGTGTAATTCATCTTTCATGTCAATTTCATAATGATCTAATATATTTTAATGCAATCATCGTTAAGCGCACAGAACTTGTATGTGATATATGCACTATATAAAGAGCCAAATGAATAAAATAATATGAATAAACTACTTATAGTTCCACTTGAGCCGTGCTCCTCTCATCCATGTCTCAATGGTGGAACCTGCTTTGATTTGTCCCTCGACACATATCGATGTCAATGTAGAACTGGCTACTTAGGAAGGCGATGTGAAACAGGTAAATTATATCTCATTAGAAAAGTGATATATTTTGCACTAATTAGTTTATCTTAAGTAACTATAAGCTGTGATAATTTGACACGTGTTTTAGTTTGACAGATAAACATAAATAAAAAACCTCGTTGTGTAACCGGTAAGGTGTTTTAACATATAAACACATATGAATTAACATTTAAATATCCATTGCTATCATTGTGATAGTGTATAAACTAGACATTTGAATTGGGCTTAAAAAATGAAAATATTCAAATGTCACCAAACACAGTTTGTTAATATGGAACAGTGTGTTACTATAAGATCAATCTATATTTAGTCTAAAAGTAAAGATTCCTTGAAAGTGCACGTATCAGTTATATTCTCAAAAGCATAAATATATTTGATAAAATTATGTTGAAAGTCCTAAATACGTTTTGAAATACGTTCGTAGCTACTTTTCAAAAACATATTTTATTTCTTTTAATATAAATCTTAATTAATTTTGCATTATTTTGCAATTACTCGATATTTAAGAGCCTGGAGACTGCTGGAGTGGGGCTCGTCCTTACATGGGCCGGGTTGATGTGACTAACACAGGGCGGCCATGTATACGTTGGGAGTACCTGGCAGGAAATATAACAGATATCAACTTTGACCTCGATTACTTTCCTGATGATAATTGGAATGATACTGGCAGCTACTGCAGGTTACAATTGAAAATTGTATTTTATAGAAAATATTTTTATAACTATAGTAATAGATATGAAATATTGAATTTCATTTTGACTGCTGATAGTTTTGTTGATTATCGCCTATATTGATGTATAATTGATATATCAAGAATTTTCATATTCACATATACAGTCAAAAGATAGGTATGTTTCTAGATAAATAGTTCTGTTTGTCAGGATTAATTTATTCTCATAGTAACACGGTAACATTATCTATTTAGAAGCTTCAACAAATAAAGCATTATCATTTTGTGAAAACACAATTGTAACATATCTGATATATGTTATGTATCAAACATTTTGCATTTCGAGAAATTTACTCTCAGTACACTTTTATATATTCTCCATACATCTCCCCAATACTCGGTTTCATATATTCTTAGAATGTTTCTTTTTGAGCGACCTGGCTGTATAGCATTTGATGATACAGCAGCATTGACCTGGTATTATTGCACAGTGCCGTCTTGTTCAGGTATATCGCAATGAAATATATATTTTAATATTATTCAAGAACATTGCCCAACTTAAACTGTTATAGTTCAAATAAGCTTGATCAAGTTGATTGGCCTTAAAGCAAGGTCTATTTAGTAATTTGAAAATGATGTAATGCAAAATAATATAGTACATGCTTTGTAATAATGTGACAGATTTTAGATGCACAACAAGACTATTCCAGAAGAATGTGAATGAACATGCTTTGACAGCATCATCAAGCATGAGCGTAAATATGGGACCGATGAGGTATGATGAAATAGGCGCGCCAAACCTTTTACATACCTAAAAGATACACTTTTGACTAATTTGATGAAACGATATATATCATATTTTTTCAATAATTGTATGCATTTTATATTTTAGTAAAGGATCGCATCTATTTTCGCTCTAAAGACTTTCGCTGAAATCAATTGTAAGAACCTACTTTCAGAATACCACAATTTAGAATTAGTAGATTCAAATAAGCACAATCATGTATATACTTTGTTGCTTGGTTGTAATGATATGTGTTTCTGTTTTGAAAACTCATTCTAAACTATTTTATTTCCAGATCACTCCTGAATATGCAACCTAATGGCACTTTATCGGGAGGATGGGTAGCGGGTGACATCGACAACGAATGGATAGAAGTGACTTTGAGTACTATATTCATCCTTGAAGGCATACTTACACAAGGCAGGAGGGATGAAGATATGTGGATTATATCATTCACATTAAGTACGAGTATTTGAAGCATTTTGTCTCATGCTCTTTCTCAAACTTATTCAATAATATTTTGTTTATTTTTGTTTATAAATATAAACCATATATGATGTTTTAAACATTTTCAAGAAAGCCATTATTCATAATGTTCATAATGTTTCAATAAACATTACGCATAAATATCATATTTACATGTTCAACTCATATATAATTTTATCATAATCACGCAATTTTGATATCAAATTATCCAGATTAACCTTGATATGTCTATCTCAATAGGCTATAAGAAAGTCGCTAGTGAAAATTGGACAATTATACTCACATCCGATAGAAGCGCAACATTCACAGGAAACAAAGATCGAAATACAATTGTAGAAAATGTATTCATGACACCAATTCTTGCCAAAGTAGTCCGCCTTTATCCGGAACAGTACTTCACTCATCCTGCTCTTCGTTGGGACCTTAATGGATGTGGTACGTACACAATATAATATCGTCATTAGCCATTACCGGACACATATTTGATACGTTGTATCAAATTGATTTAATATATTTCTATCTTGTGTAATCAGGTATATTCTGGCTCAATGTGTTTGCATTTTTTTCTGGCACTTGACGTCCTGATTGAAACACAGATTTCGCACAAGCTCAAATAGCTTTTTTGATTGTTGTATAGGCTAGCTATATTTTATTTGATCAATCACAAATTGTTATCATTTTTTTATTGCTTGTTTCATCGTGTAACATTTATTCACAGATCCAATTATTGGTAAACCGGCTTTTCAATCGGATTATTCTCAGGACCTAGTTTCTTCGTCCGCAGCAATCGATGGAAATATTGCACAGAATCATGACTCACAATCATGTATGGCTACGACTCAAGGCGGACAAAGATGGTGGAGTGTTTATCTTGGGCAAACCAGTTTGATTCATTCGTTGTTTGTATATCCAAGACACAATTCGGATGGATGTGGTAATATTCTGACTTATTGTATTAATATATTTGTACAAGTTAAGACAAAATTGTGTCTTAACATCATGCAGATGTTGTTTATTTCAACAGTTCTCTTAAACAACCATCAATAGTGTTTGTTTAAATTTCTCATTGTGTCCAATCATATTGTGTTACTATGATTCGTCCCATCGCTATGGCAGATAATATTAACGAATGCGAACTAATATACGTTTTGTTTGTCAAGAAACCGCTTAGAATTACCCATCTAATACTGTCCCCTGTTGTGGAACTGCCCTCGTGGTACAATCTTAACTTGTTTAGAGTCCGAATAAAACTCCACAAGTTCCAAATCACAGCTTTATTATATGCACTATCCACTTTATTCAAATCATATTAACTTTTACTATATTCGAATTCCACTTGAATTCTATCCTCGGATGACATAGATCCTTTCATCATTTATTGTCATCTTTATTATCTCCAATTCATCATTCAAATTATCTCTGAGTAGCCGAACCCCTCCCGGGACGGAACTAACTACAACAAAATTCGAGCCCTATTTATACTATGTAACACTTCAGTCTAGAACATTCTATAACAATTGATTCTAGAAGATTCTTCAGACTTCTACGGCATTCACGAACTCGAATAATATAAACAAGGCATAAACAATAAACACCTAAGGTCCACAAAGTACATAAACAACAGAACCCCCCAGAATATCAATGACTCATAATATAGAATACAGGCATAAAACGTTATAAAATATGTATAGAAAACCTATCTCCTGACATAGTTTGTATATTCTATGTGGTCTTTTCACAAAATCGTGATTACAGATGACTGCCTGCGAAGCTTCAGTGTATTTGTATCTACTGACTCCCATGACCCATTGATGACAATGGAGAAAAAGCTATGCATATTTCGGCACTATCCCGTTCCAGAAAATGGAGCTTGGCTTACATGTGAGAATGTAAAAACTGGCAGGTAAAGTGGTGAAAACATTTTTTTGTATTTAATATAAATACAGAAACCAGGTATCGCATAATTTCTTTAACCGTTTTACAACTGGCTATAGATAAACATTTAACATATTATTACATATAAATATGAAATGTTCGTCTTCGCAAATATTATTTGATTTGGATCGTCTACAAATTATCATATATTTCGTTATTATCTATTAATCGCAGATATGTAATAATGCAGCAACAGGATATATTCGAAATGTTGACATTTTGCGAGGTTCTTATTCGATATAGGAAGGGTATGCCATATCTTCATATTGGATTGTTTTAAAGAATACTCAAGGGCACACATGTGAAATTTTTGCATAATAGTCGTCCATTCATCGTTTTTCTGAAAAATTTTATTCGATAAATCTATATTAAGTATATAGTTTAAATAAATTTTAAAAAACTGGTATTGCAGTTCCACTACAACCCATTTGCTTATTCTTTCTACAGTTGAACCGGTTCGAGATTGCTTTGATTTCCAACTTCATTACACGGGAGAATCTGCCGTGACTAATGACGGGCTTTATTGCCAATTTTGGATTAATTATGTATCTGCTTTCCCATATTTTAATCTTGAGCTGTTTGACGGGGCTCAAACGTGGCATGATACAGCAAATAAATGCAGGTGATAGTTCATTACCACAGATAAATAAGGAAAACATAAAACCTTTTCTTCAACACTTTATGGTTATTAAATAATCAAGAGACCTAATACCCCAATGTCTATCACAAACGTTAATAACCGTATGTCATTATCTAGGAAATATTATAGGCTTATTTGTACAGACTGGAGGCAACACGTCTATCAAAATAATTGAAGTTCACTCATGTATAATTCTGAAATAAATCGACATCAATCTTCATGCTTAAAGTACTAAACATTTAGAACAGAAAGTATGGCTATATTAATATATTTTGATTTTCTAAAATACAATCGTAATATTTTACATGTCGAAAGCAAAATTTTTCATTTAGAGCACCAATGCATTCATTTGGTCCACAATGTCCAGGAATCGTTAGTGACACGGAATATGCTTTGAATTTTTGTGATGTTACGCGGTGCTCTGGTAAGACTAGAAATATGTCATATATTCCTGATTTGTTGGGATTTGTGTATATATTGTTTATTAACTAATAATCATTATTTAAACCTAGAAATATTGATATGTAGGAGAAGATGACACCTCAATATACTAGATAACTTATACATCACGACATTGTTCAATACACGTTCTGTTGCTGAAATTCAAACGCTGTTAGCAGAACAACAATTATCAGTAAAATATAGATTATGTGTTCAAATTATCCTTAAAACCCATTTTTTCTTTGGTAGATCTTCCTGATTTTGATTACTGTCAGCCTAATCCTTGCATGAACAATGGCGTTTGCGAACATGTCGAGCATGAAGGTGTCCTCGGATTTAAATGCGTATGCCCTCCAGGCGTCTATGGTATAAAATGTGAATCTGGTATGCATGTTATCCTAACATATTTCATAGATGTGACTCTTCTCATGGGTATGGTAGACAATTAAATGAATGCAATCTTATGTATGCTTTGTTTCTACATAAAATGAGTTTGGTTAATAAACTCGTGTTTGCAGATGACTGAGATGCATCATTAATGAATATTGAAATGGATAAAAATAGAGGAATTTCACGCAAACATAAACTTATGTAATGTATTATTGACGGTCTGATAATAAATCCATTTCAAATTTTACATTAATAATTAAATATCAAGTTAATGTATATTACACATTTGACATTGCTATAATTTCCAATTATGATACAACCAAAACAGATGGGACACAAAATGAGAAAAAATAGCATTTGCGGACTTACCTTAAGCTATTATACATGAAAACATGTATCCGAATGCTTCAAATATAATAAATTAAAACATTTTTACCTGATTTAATGTGTAACATGTGAGAAATGCTACTCTGATATTTGTTTTCGTGTTCTTGCTGAAAACAAACATACAATATATTAATCAATTGTTTCTATCGCATCCAGTGGAATGTCTTATTGAGGGAGAGGTTTACACGGGTACTCTGGCGCATACGGTCTTAGGCTTGCCGTGTGTGCTGTGGTCAGTGGGTGCCGCAATACTGGGTGTTACTTGGGAGCAATTGGATCTCCCTGATGAAAACTGGGAGATGTCATCGAATAAATGTCGGTGAGTAAAGGTTAAGTTCCGTTCAGTTTAAATTTCAAATATAATTAGATATTGTATTATGAATATTTATGAATATTATTATTGACGATTAATATCGGATAAAGTTACTATTACTAAGATCGTTAATACTCATTTTGTTTTGGAAATACACTTCATACAAACCAAATGTGATGTGCATGTTCAAATCAACCTCATTCTATGTAAAAAAAAATTTTTTTCAACTTTCAAGTCGCATATCATGCAATTTATCCTTCAATTGATAAATTGTCGATTATATTTGTTAATTTGTTAATAAGAAGCCTTAACAAATAACTATTTTGTAATTGATAAAATAATAATGTTTTTTTTCAGTTTTGTGTATGACTATCCGGGTTGTTTGACCTTCTATTGGGGAGAAATTGTATTTTTGCCATGCACTCTTCCGATATGCCCAGGTAATCTATACAAGCAGCCTCAGTGATCATTAAATGGTCTGTATTTTGACTGCAATATCAAACAAGATTGCATGAAACTTAAAATATATAGCAAAAAAGGAACACAATTCCGAATTATGTTAATCTATACACTATGTTTATTTAAATGCATATCAGCATCAATAGCATAACTATTTGCAGTTACAACAGATTGTATGCCGACCATTTATAGTTACATTGGCACTAAAGATGTGGCATTAAACGGTCAGCATTGCATACCGTGGATCGAAATAGCAAACAACGGAGGAACGTATTTATTTCGTATGTACGGATTTGGTGTGATTATAATTGACCGTGAGCTTATATCTGACATGTCTGAGGCTGAGCTTCGTTACATGGAAGATAAATGCAGGTAATACATCAATAGATTTTATTATTACATGCATTAATATATAATGTGTATATTATTTATAACATATATTTTTTTTGAAATTATATAAAACACTATAAAATTATTTGCAAATAAATTCTAAGCTGTAAAAATTATGTAACAACGATAGCATTATAATAACTTAAGGTTTAATACCGACTGTATGTGTACAATATATAGAAAATGAAATTTTCTTTTTATTTTGCTAGAAATCCTAATGACGACCCAATTGGTCCTTGGTGCTATGTGGCTAAGATGATGCTTATGGCAACACCAACAATCATTGTGACACCGCAATATTGTGATATTCCACTATGCTGACATTTGGATTTTAAGATTAGCTATGGCGTTTTGTCATGAACATGAAAAGTGAAGTTTATGCTGTTACATACTTAGTCATGCGTTAAAATATCAAACTGCATTCAATTAAACATATTGTTTAACTTTTGAGGTGTTATGCTTTTCTAAAAAAATATAGGTACAAGCAAATACATTTGATATTTAAGTTTGTTCTGGCAAATCTGGCTAAGATATGTGTATTAGTGCATATATATATTTTATACCAGAAACACATTTCTGGTATATTATTGTGCTTTCTCCCAAATCATCGCAGTATTTGGAAAAAATGAATATGTAAAAATAACAAAAAACTGTTTTTGTAATCGAAAAAGCGTTGCTATCCCCTTTTTTGTTTAGCAATGGTATGCACTCGTATAGGACCTGGTATTTCGGTATGTGAAATGGTATACATGAACTCCTTATATAGCTACAAAGTGC
>LQRL01017874.1:12860-25480 GCA_001703475.1 Hydroides elegans | reverse complement strand
ACCACAAATATTCAAAATGAAAAAGTGTGATGAAAACGTTGTGAGAATGACGTTGCGCAAGAGACATTGTGATAAAGTCGTTATAAAGAAAGGCGTGAGAAAGACGTTGTGGGAAAGACTCGAGAAATTCGTTGTGAGAAAGACGTTGTAAGAAAGACGTTGTGAGAAAGAGGTTGTGGGATAGACGTTATGTGAAAGACGTTGTGAGAAAGACGTTGTGAGAAAGACATTGTGGGATAGACATTGTTAGAAATTCGTTATGAGAAAGACGTTGTGAAAAAGACGTTGTGATATAGGTGTAATGAAAAAGACGTTGTGGGAAAGTCGTTTTGAGAAAGTCGTTGTGAGACGACGTTGCATGAAAGACATTGCGAGAACAAAGTTTTTCTTAGAAAGACGTTGTGAGAAACACGTTGTGGGAAAGAAGTGGGAAATTCGTTATGAGAAAGACATTGAGGTAAAGATATTGTGAGAAAGTCGTTGTGAGAATGACGTTGCAAGAAAGACGTTGTGAAAAAGACGTTGTGATATAGGTGTAATGAAAAAGACGTTGTGGGAAAGTCGTTTTGAGAAAGACTTTGTGAGAGGACGTTGCATGAAAGACATTGCGAGGAAGTCGTTTTTAGAAAGATGTTGTGAGAGAAAAGTTATGGCAAAGACGTTGAGAGAAATTCGTTGTGAGGAAGACGTTGTAAGAAATACGTTGTTAGAAAGACGTTGTGGGAAAGACGTTGTGAGAAAGTCGTTTTGGGAAAGACGTTGTTATAAAGACATTGTGACAAAATCATTGTGAGAGAGACGTTGTAGGAAAAGCTTTGTTCGAAAGTCGTTGTGAGAAAAGAGGACGTTGTGTGAAAGACATCGTGAGAAAGACGTTGTGAGATAGACGTTGAGGAAGTAGTTTTGATGAAAAACGTTGTGAGAAAATCGTTTTCTGAAATAGTGTGAGAAAGCCGTTGTGAGATTGACGTTGTAGGAAAGACGTTGTAAGAAGGACAAAAAATACCACCTTCTATTTCAAATTTGCTTAAAGTATCGATAAATAATATATATTGCATAGGCTTGGGGCTTTGCATCTTTGGTGCCCATGTTTATTCCATGCTGATCATACTTAATAAAAAAACTATTGACAGTTCACGGGGGATCGAAGGCCTTTAGCCTCTAGTTAATTTAAAGCACATTTTCTAATATTTTATTGCATTGTGATCTTTAAAAAGAAGCTTTAATATATAACCGAGTGCAATATACAATGCTCAAATATTAATTAAAACAATTTAGAATGAAACATTTATAATAGCTTCATAATTACGATACTAACATGCAACTTTGGGCAATTGAATGACTCCGTGCATCATTATGTTAAATTTGTAATTTATTGAAGAATTGGCAAGTGGCCAAATGATAAAATCATCATTTATTTCCAAGCATCATTGAAGTATGTAATATGATCTTGTGATACTTTTCAAAACATTTTGGCGAAACATATTGCTGCACGGAGCCCTTCAATTATAACATAGAGAAATGACTAAATGATGTTCAATATACATAAGAAATACATGTACTACATTATCAAACCAAAATATACCCTGAATAAATGCAACAAAAACATACGCACAAAGCGTACAAACTAAGCGTGCGTTTCGAAATGCTGGAACCTGGCTATCACAGACCGTCTCGATGGTTCATGTAAAACAAGCAAATTCAACACAAATATTAACGTATTGAATATAAATAGAAATATGCAGATATATGCACTACATTTTCATAAATTTCAGTCACAATCAACTGTACAACTGTATAAATATGTCAAACCTAAAGTAAGGTCATACAACATGCGATTGAAGGTATAAACAATCCCAACAATGCGTACTTCATTGAAAAAAAGACAGGGTAAATAAAGTTAACGGTTTACATGATCTTAGCACCTAAAATTTCTCCTGTTAATAAGTTAAGTAATTTCCCGTTATTATTATCACATGTCTTTATAAACCATAAACGAATTTATTATCTAGATAACGTTTTCCTACTCAGAAATTAAATTCGGGGAATAACTAAACATTTTTTCTTCAAATATTCACATTTTCTAAATGATTGTAATCTTCAAGTGGCAAAATGAATCAAACGGTGGTCCTTTTTTTAATCTTTAATGGTTAACTTCGTGTTAATCAATATATTATCCATTAACATATGTAATTATGTAAACATCATAGCTCACAAATGTATTGAACAGTGAATTCATTCGTTTTATTTTTGTATCACAAGCACATTTTATATGATAAACATGCTTGAAAATCTAATAGTTAATATTTTTGCGAATATTTATGCGTAGTCCTTTCAATATACATGTATATGACATGTATTATATTTACAAATGCTTACTTTTAAAAATTATATAGCTATCTGTATTATAAACTTACAAATGTATATTTTCCTATGACATCAAAATATATGTGCCAATACATACAAACATGTATATATGTGCCCCATGGAAACAATCATCATCTCACTCAGTCAATATAATATTGAATTTATAGAGTTGAAGCTCAAAACCAAGTTTAAATAAATTAAATACAATAAGTTAAACGCAATATTTATACAATCAACAACACAACTTCAAAATTATCGAATCCATGCGCCGTTCTCAAGAATGTCCGGGAATATCTTCGTTGAACTTGGAAATATGAGCAGCTCGCTTGGCTGGCAGCAAAGCCTGTAATTATAATCATGTCGATAAATGTCAAAACACATGGACTTTTAGAATATTCAAATATCCGCGCAAGTCGTAAGCAAAGTTGTCCATACTTTGCTTTGGCCCCTTTACTCCGAGAAATCTATGCCAAAATATTGTTTGAATCCTAGAATCGCGAATGGAAATCAATTTACGAGAATAATTTATTATGCAGCATACATGTAAGCCCCCAAGAATAAGGTACATGTAGTTCTTACCTGGTTGTGTACGTAGCTGTCGCAGGCGTAGCACCACACAGAGAGGTCGGCGTAGCTTAGTACGAGACGATGCTCCGTCTCCAGCCCGTGCATCAGCATGTGTTCGTTCACGAAGCGCCCACAGTGCACCTATAGAGAAGTAGAAATATGGTTGAAAGGGGGGCAGGGTGTTGAATAAAAGTGGAACACAAGAAATGTTTAAAAAACACGACATTGTATAAATATCTTACAACGTCATCATGATCATAATGCTTCAGTTACAGGCTATAATATATCGGCTACAGTATTTATAGTGACCATAGTTTTCTATAGGTTAGTAAATAGTGGGAAACATATATGTAGATGTAAGAAAAGATATCCTTATTGAAATATTTTAGAAAAGCTTGATTTTTTATTACACAGGCATATAAAAAGCCATATGCATACAAATCACTTGCAAGCGTACCTCATAACAAGTAAGGCAGACCCAGTTTTCGCCCACATGTCCACACGTCTGACAGGGTTGCTTGACATCGAGGCCCGCCTCGGGTAAGGGTCGAATGGTCTCCAAGTGCTCGCACCATTGCAGCGGGTGCACGGCGTACATCGTCACGTTGCCCTATGTGGGTAGAGGCAAAAATCAGTAAAAACATCGTGTATTTTCATTGAAAAGGTTGCTACTCTGTTCAGGTTGTAGGCCAAGAGCCTCGACCTTCGTTTCGTTGGCCGCGCACCCTCTGTTTCTACAAATCGGATTTCAAAAATGTTTCCCATAAGAAAAGCCCGAAACTTAATGGAAATGGGTGAACTTATATTTTCGTGATAGGAGGAGAAGCCCATTACATTTCCGTCAAACTGTTTCAGAGCGTACGCCGAATTTCCAGCAACCACACCTGGTCGGATTCAAACCCCTGGCCTTGAGATTACGAGATGAGTGCTCTACCACTAGATTAAATCCAGGGCTTCTCCTCTGATTCAAGTTTGTTTTTGAAAATGTATATGTAACTGGGATTAGGAGTACACTGTACATGTATATGATATTAGTTTGTCTAAAGCAAAAACTCATGTGTTGATACAAATTGCTAATTGTTGAAAACACCCATAGATTAAGTTTCTTAAACAAAACAAAAAGACTCCAAATACCAGATATTAGTACCACCCAAAAACCAACTCTTTCATTTTGAGCATTATAAGCAGCGCGATCGTGATAAATAAAACCTTGAATCCGAAACTTCTCACTTTCACTTCCGAAATCAAATATAGTTTTTTTTTAAACAAATGATATAAGTTCTTATTTCACATGTAAGAATAGCACACAGTTATACAATAATTAATTCTTTCTTAATTCAAAACATCTGCCTTGTTATCAAAACATATATCTTGACCCCGCACCTCGGTTTGAACAGCGCCGCCCAGAAACTCTACGGGTACGCTCATCTGCGAAGAACTTTCGCCACTCGAGCCGCCGCCAGAGGCGCCCTCTGCTTCCGGTATGCTGCCCTTGACTTCCAAAGATTAAAAAAAAAAGATGTTATATTTTTAAGCAAATAACATAGTTATTTTTGATCGTATGGTTCGTGATATATTTTGGCATTGGTTTTTTGGGCGTGTCGGTGAAGAATAATGCGATATTTTGGAGTCCATTAGGCTATTATTTATATTTAAGAAGATGAATCCTAGAATAGACTATGACGCAATGATATCAAGCTAGCTCATTAATACATTTTGATATGAACACTAGTTTCGAATTCAGCAACATCTCTTTACCACATTGTAATTACTTTAATCAAGCAGTTAAATAATATGAGTGCCACAATTTCACCTTTCGTGCTATTTTGGTCCATTACTGTTTTGAGGGGCGGCGGCAGTTGCAGGTCTTCAGTTTGATTCGAGGAAGTCTGTTCGTTTTGCGACAATCTTGATTTATTCACTTCTGAATCCGATAGCGAATCACTGTCTGATGAACTGTCTTCAATGGCTGTTACAATGAAATAATATCACGATTTTCAATATGTGTTGTTTTTTTTTCTGAGAGGTTTATGTTGTTACTAAATGCGGATTTTCTATATTGCGCATATCATTTATATGCCTTAAAGATTCTGCATACACTAGCAAAATATAATGATCGGGAAAAATCTGTTTATTATGATGGCAATCGATAGGCATGTTTCATGTCTATTTATAGATATTGGGAATACAAAGCAAGTGGTTATACATATGTAGTGTGTGACGTATGTATATTTATTTGGAGATGTGACACGCCTAAAGCTATACAAGTTTGTTCTATTATTCATTCATGTGACTTAAAACCTAACCAACAAAATCTTTTGCAATATCAAAAGTTCTCGTAAACGCAATAATATGCAAATGAAAAAGTCATTACCAAATATTTTTGTCCACTTACCTGTACCAAAGAGACGCTGCCCAAGTGCTTCGATTTCATCTGCGGGCCTGAAACAAAACAATGTTTTTTAAGATAATTTCCATATATTCCCGTGTATAAGGCGAACCTGTTAAAACCAAGGATATATTGTTTTCGACCCCGAACCCATGTATAACCCGCACCCAAAATATATAGTCTAACTTTGAAAAAAAATCGCAAACGAACCGTTTGTTAAAGCCTAGTTCATTTAGTCAGAACATAATCAGATAAGTCGGTATGATGACTCATAACATAATTGAACAATAAGTCTATATTACCTGATGGTCAAAAAAGATAATCTTAGATAGTCTAAGACATTCAAATGGTTTACATAAAAAATGTGCCATTTTATATAGAATAAACACATTTAAAATGCTTTTGAACTGTGTCAATTATTGTAATACCGATAACGCCACTTTCCTTTTTGGACCATTACCAAAATCAATTTGCATATGTTTGTTAGGCCACCTGGGACCTGACTTGTCAACAAAAACCTCAGAAGCGAATTCATTAGTCTTAGATTAGAATATAAGTTTTTACAATGTGTTGTCAGGAACGTCAAATAACAGATAAAAAATAGATAATCCAGATTTTGGCGTAACGATATTCAGTCTGATAGCCATAAATAGCCATAGTGAGTTTAAAAATAGAACGCTCCACTTCCCTATGAGCAGTGTTTTCATATTATTACAAAAATGAAAGGAATATTTAGGGTATTGTTCGTCTAATATTGAACTGTATCAACACACCTTATTTTCAACCATTTATTAAACAAATTGTTTATGTCATGGGGATAGACAACCTGTCAGGAAAATTGGAAATGGCATGGGAATACAGAACCTGACAGGAAAAAAGCAATGACGTCGAATTCAATTTCGATGTCCTATTATTATATTTCTCATTAGAAACCAAGCTATCCATTAGAATGACAAAACCCGAAATAATTACAGACACAGCCATAAATAATTACACAGGTGTAACTGCATGAACTTGTTTACCCTGTTTTTACAAATGCAGCAATAAAATATGCTATTTTCGATAAAATATCAACATCTCAATTGCTTTATATATCAATTTGAAAGAAGCGCATCTCCTTCAAACAAATCCCCAACAGGACAATCCAAGGATTCCGACTGAATGGAATCCATTATTGTCGCATAAAATTCAAGTTTGACAATAAAGAAAAATACAATGAGAAGATTCATTGAACTACTTTTAATTGCTATTGTAATGCAAGACAACTTGAACGCGTTACAAATCTACATGTAAAATGGAACACCACGAAGAAAACAATCTAAATATTTCCTTCCTTAAGTCACTTTTGAAATTTTCACAAGTTGAAAATAAACTGCGTCCCATCAACTTTTAAGTGTGCATATATGAAAATATAGTGGTTTCATAAAAAAAAATTTGCATAACCAATGAGTGCTTGACAAAAAGTTTGCCGCGTAATAAGAGTCAATCGAAACTCTTACAGCACGACACAAATCCATAATTATGCCAGATTCACTGGCAAATGGAACATTAAATGAAGTGTCTGGATATAATTTATTCTCGAGATAAGTAACAAGTTATAGCTCGATCATTAATTAAGCCATGGTGACGAAGTGCCTAAAGAATACCAAGATATAAGGAAGGTAGTAAAATGAGCACATTAAAGTTTTATATTGGTTAATAAGTATCAATTAAAAGGTAAGAAACTAAAGAGACATTGCATTCGTCCAATAAGAAAATGTTCTATCTGATAAACAAACTTTTTAACTGCGTTCATTAAAACTGTTATGTATGGACTGTTCTATATTGTGCAATTTTAGAATCTGAGGTCTCTAATTATATGCAAAAGCAAGTCGCCTAAGATGTCACAGTAAAAGCAGCACGCTATTTATATCACGTCATACTGCTATATATAGCCCATGTGCATTCTCTGTGGTGGCGCAGTTCAACTCTCACCAGTCACAGTCATGAACATTTGAAACCGGAATAAAATGTCTCATTGATTTTAAAAGACTCGCGATTGAAAACAACTTCATTGTTTAAGAAGTTCAGTCAAGGAACTGTTTATTCTTTGCGAAACAATGTGACGATAAACAGCTTAAAACAGAATGGATCTACGGACAGGTTGGATACTTTGCGCTTGGTTGATTCTATGTTTGAGCAAAACACGGGCAGATTTTCCGCTCGCAGAAGAAATATGGACAGGTAATTGTTGAAATTAGACAAACGAAAATACAAATTTATATAATTTTGCCTTATATCACACAGTAACTTACACACAAAGTAATATTAAGAATAATTAAGCATTATAAAAGGTTATCAAACTCGACGTAAACGTAGGTAGGTAGGTATCATTAAAATTAAAAAGAAAGATAAAATTGTAATGTGCAAAGCCAATGTGGCTATTATGCTTCGGGATAGAGAAAACATATTTTTCATTAGTTTTTTCCCATTGTCCAAACTTCAAACATTTTGCCATCGGGTATAATTTACATTTCCAATAATGTGTTCTTTCTCATTTAGGACCAAAGAGAATATTGATAATCATATAGGCCTAACATTCATAATTTGAACTCTTATAAGCGTTCGACCTATGGTAAATGTAGTTTTTTTTTTGCATCATATCTTGACGTTTATATATTCATGTTTCAATATAATTTTGCACCTTTCAAAATCATAGTCTTTGTTATTAAATATTATAGGAAATATCTAATCAATACAATATAAATACCTAAGAAATCTTTATTTATAGAATCATATGTTCTCCATGTTCCAGAAACCCTATCGGCCGATCAAAGAGAAACCTATCATCACCTTCCAATCTCGACCCATGAATACTCCATAGTGACATGGAACTACGACATAACCGTTCCGAATTATCAGCGTGGCCAGAGCGAACCCGTGTTCTTCTTCCGTCAGGAGCAACGAAGTTTCGATTATTTCAATGACTACTATATGACCTGCTTGGAGGTCCTGGTATACGCCTTCAATGACCCTCGCTTAGTGGTAGTTAATGATGATAACTGCAACTTGCATAGTGATAACACCCTTCGGTGTATCGGTCATGTGAAAATAGCCGCGGCTTATCCAGTGACTTGGCAGGCGTCGGTTGCTTACAGGTGCTCCGAAGAAATTCCGACACCCTTAAATCTGTCCTACGATGTCAGACTTACACCTTATGAGAATATAACGTGCAGCGATATCGATGATATTCGTGATTATGGTCTAGCAGCTGAACTGAGGCCGATGGTGGATAAATTGAGCACGTTGTACGATTCTTATTCGAGATGGAATTTTCTTGGGTTATCTCCGCCGAATATAAGAGATATATCCACGCTCTATCCCGTTCTTACTGACTATACTTGTTATAAGTATTTGGAGGAACTAGTTCTCAGGCTTATGCTACCCGAATGCAGAAACGGAGAAGTCATATATCAATGCCTTGAGATGTGCGAGGACTTCAGACAGGGATGCGGGCAGATTGAAAGCGCCTTGTTCTTTTATACAAAGGGATGCTTCAGTCTCCAGCACCAAGGCGAGGGACCGTGTGTTTATCGCGAAGTCACGTGTGATGAAGAACCGGTTGCCCCTGACAACGGTTATATCGAATACCAAGGCAACATAACACGGGGCTCAACGATAAAAGTACATTGTAATCCGGGCTACACGTTATCCGGAAATGCAACGGGTGTCTGCGGATACGGTGGAACATGGGAATTCGAAAAGGAACCTGACTGTAGAGAAATACCGGAGACACTGGACAAAAGCATCATTGTGGCACCTATCGTTGTAGGGTGTGTGCTTATCGCTATATTGATCATCGCTTTCATTGTTTATGCCCGATATCGCTACGAAGTGATCGTAATCATTTTCAAATACTGCCCATGGCTACTCTGCTGCGCGCGATTCCACAAACGATACGACATCAAACTGCACGATGCGATCGCTGTTTATCACGATGACGACGAAGACTTCGTCAAGAGCAATATTCAGGAACCGCTTGAAAAACAAGGCTTCAAGTTGTTCGTGGATTACCGCGACGGGCTACCGGGCCAGCCCGTTTTGCGATACATGGCCGACGCCATAGCACAGAGTCACCGAGTCATTATTATCCTAAGCCAGCAGTTCCTTGATGACAACCGCTGTGGCTACATGCTCGACCAGGCATTTTACCAAACTCTTGAGGGACAGCAGTTTCAGGTGATAATTGTGTTAATGGATGCAGAAAAGAACTTGAAGAATATCCCGCGTTTCGTTCGGGTGTTCATGCGAGCAGGGGGCACGGTGCACAAGGATGATCAAATGTTTCTTTCGTCTCTATCGTACAAAATGCCAACGAAAGGTGTCGCTATAGTATCCGAACCAATGTTTGGCTCGTCGAAGATAAACGGGGACATAACGACCGATTTGAACTCAGTATTGATCGAATAATGATTTGTTTTTCAGTTCAGATGATTTGTTGCGTAAATATGGTGCCGATTAGCAGACATCAAAAACTGATTAAGCTTAATGCTATTTTGTGGTTATGTAGTCAGCCTAAAAATGTATGGGCAGCTTCCTGTCTAGTCAGTAGTCAAGTGAAAGTTAAAAGATATAATATTTAGTAACAAACCATCGAAATGCAGTTTAAAGATGAGTGTATAAAACCAAGACGCATTGTACTTGTAGAGTCTACATACATATTGGTGCTATATTTTTTTATGTTTTTAACACTTAAGAACAATTTGTGGTTAGGCGCGTTATTAAATATCTCATATTGTAAATAATATGATACAGTATAGTTCTCTACATGCATCAATGTTAATGTTTATATTATTTGTGACAATGTAGAAAACGTGAGTTTCTAATCTGTTTTGGAGTTGAGGTCACAATACCTATACGACATAAACAGAATGAGGAAACACCTTTGCTGTAGGCAATGTGAATAAAACGAGACCTGAATCTTTACACAAAAGACTCGTGTTGTTAAGCAGATTTTGTGTCAGGCAAAAAAATGATGGTTTTCGATTGATTCTTAAGTGTTTGCTCTTCAAAAATGAAGAGGTTTTGTAATAAGGAAATTCAAATGCATTCTAATAAGCCCGTTTTAGCATTATTGTTGAAACTGCAAAATAATGTTTATATACCATTCATTCAAAATGTGTGTAGCAATATGAAAAACATTCAAATCATTTTAATGCATAGCAAATAATACATAGCTTCACATTTACTGCAAATGTTTTGATGATTTTTTGGTAGGTCATGGTCACTTCAAGGTCTTAATTTAAGTTTTATATTGTCTATTTATAAAAATTTCTCATGAAGGAAATAAGCTGTAAAATTGCGTGTTTGTGCGTTGAGTAATAAGTTTAATTGAATTTAATGGGCCTAATGTCCTACCGAGGTGCCATAGGAGGTAAACATAATTCCTTATTAAATGTTTAATATTTGTTTGCTATATAATGTATGCTATTGATTAAATCGCTTGTTTTTAAAATAAAGATGAATAAAATATATTTTGACTATGATTCAGCCCTGAAAGGATTTTGTATTTATTTCCTTTCAATCGACGTAGCATTCATTCTAAAAACTCTTTTACATCAATAAAGAAATGCATATACCGGGTATTAAGAAACGCAGCCATCGATTCCTTACAAAATCTTATCAAATCATTTAAAAATTCCAATTCGCAAATGGCAAATATTGCTTTTTGATCCTTAACATCGAGGTGAGCTGTATCATATCTTCCTTATCGTATATATCAAACATTATGATTAAATGTTAAAACGGTATTAAGCTCATAACCCTTTTCTGGATGCTCTTCTCTTCAAAAGAAACTAACTTTCATACTGTTAAGGTACATGCATGTACATGTACATGCATATTGAATTATTACGATTATTATTAAACTACTCGGGTGTTTATAAAGAAATGAAATGAAAACCCATTGCATTCTATTGCTTAATTTGTGTTCGAGAAATAGAACGATAGACTATAGTAGACCAGGGTTAATTGGAACACGGATAATCTAAATTTCGGTATAATTCGAACTGTTTTCTGGGTCCCGATTTTGTATTTTTTACTATTTCATACATATAATTATTCGGATAATTTGATTTTCGGATAATTTGAATCAAATTTTCCGGTCCCGAGCACTTCATATTATCCGTGGTGCACTGTTTATCATTCACGCTTCATTATCTCATTTATTGTGTGCTTATTTTTCCAACATAGGGACGGACGACTTAAAACGAATCAGCTTATATTATTTTCAAGTGCTATAATTAAACGTAGTTGACTTCCTGGAACAAACTCCATATTCTTACGATAACAATGCGTTCGGTGTCGACTGAATCTTAACTATAGGTTGATACCCACATGATTGGTGACTTATGCCTCTAGCATGTAGACAATGCAGACGGATGGATGCTGCACCGTCTGCCTCTTTTAACCCAATTAGTCCAAATGGTGTTATATGACCAGTTTAACATAAATACATACCATACAACAAACCATATATTTTGATTCTTTAATATGCAAAAACAAATACATTTATTCGAACTGATCGAATATTGCATTGAACTCTATCAATACAAAAAAGTGTTTTTTTTTTTTTACAACTTTGGAATGAATAGGCATCGAGGGCCTCAAAAACTAGCCTAAGAGGCTGTAACCAAGTAAAAAATAATAAGGAAATGTTAATATGTTTAGGCTATTATCAAATATACCCATGGGTAAATAAATGATTTATGAATGGAAATGTACCTTCTTAAAATAATCTCGCCGCCAAAAAATTACAATGGTCTGGAAAAAATCACGACATAGTCTAAGGGTTTCGACATGAACATAAACTCGGCTAGTAAAATAAGAATACGCCAACTAAGTTGTGAGGCATAGATTCAACTATTTTTTTTTTATTTTATGCAAATATATTAGACCTTAAAAATGTGAAGCTATGACATAAGAATAATAAAACTCTCTGTATAATCGACTTATGGGGATAATAAAATTTAGTCGAGTATTAAAAAAATACACTAACCAAGTTATCGGCAATAGATTTTCCTTATGTCGAACCCTATATTTATCACTATTTTATTGACTATGTTATAGCTTTTTTGTTAAGTTTATTCTGTTTAAATCACTGCTTATGTGTATAAAATGAAATACAGTAGCATACATTGTATATACATTGTCTCATTTATTAAGTACGCATATTTAAATTGATACCAAATATATGAATGTTTTATCTTGAAGAACTTGATAAGCTGACACTTTATCAGCTTTTATTTTTGGTGTTGTT